>JACEFZ010027359.1:310000-314679 GCA_014155875.1 Cepaea nemoralis | reverse complement strand
GCGACTTTTCCACTCCAATGTTTTTGCCAGCATGGTAATTTTTCTTGCTCCAAACACAAGCGCCCTTATTGATTGTTCCTAGTTGGGAGCAATTCTGCATTTCTTCATCGTCTTTTGTTTTCTGTGTTTTATTTTCGCTTCTCTCCGGTTCTCTGTCTTTGTATGTCTCCTCACAAAGCCAAACAAGGGCAGCGAACATTGGCAAACAGTAAATGTACAACGGAATGAATTGACATGTGTGTTTGTTTACACGGCGTCCCTGGCCCTTTGTTATTCACGCCTTTCATATTTCTGCTGTGTTGTTCGCGTTTAAGTGTGTGTGTGTGTCTTTCGTTCGTTCTTTGGGTCTCTGTATATGATCATTGTCTGTCAGTCTTTATTTCCGTCGCTACGTGTGTCTTTTAACGTACTGTCCTATTTTTTTCTAATACGTGGCTGTGTTTCTATCCATGTCGTTATTCCCCATTGCTCTGTCAATCTCTCTTGATTGGTCTTTATGTAAGTCTGCCTGTGTGTCTGTCTATTTGTCTATATACCTACCTCGCTCGGTCTCTCTCTCTCTCTCTCTCTCTCTCCTCTCTCTCTCTCTCTCTGTCTCTGTCTCTCTGCTTGGCTAGCTGGTTGTTTGTCTGATTCTGGCTATATATGCAAACACGTTTTTCTTTTCTTGTCTCTCTCTCTCTCTTTCTCCTCTCTCTCTCTCTCTCTCTCCTCTCATTTCATGCTTATTACTCACGTTTTCTTTATCAGAATGTCATTATCAGTCTCCGTTTTATCCACTGTCTCAATTGTTTTTTTTCTATTTTACATGACTCTTTCTATCTTTAGTTTATACGTTTGTCTGTCTATTTCTCAATCTTACTTAGTCTCCTTGTGGGACGCAGAGGTGTTTCCAAGGCACCAGGGCCTGGTTATATACTGGCCAAGACCTATTGACGCGTCCTCGTCGAGCGTCCTGGGCAATAGGTCCCTTCGGGGTCCTGGCTAGAGTCAGTAGGATCGCCGATTTCGCCGAGTGTCTGCCTGCACGGCGAGGAACCACCAGTCTGCACACCAATAAGCCAGACATGGGACAACGGATACTCACGCAAACCTCAGGTCCTGTATGACATCACACTGATGTTGGACAACAGGATGCCTTCATCCGACATACAGGACTTCGCGTTGGAGCTCAAGCCAACGAACACAAGCAAGCAAGCAAGTCTCCCTGTCTGTCCCTCTGCGCTCTCTCTCTCTCTCTCTCTCTCTCTCTCTCTCTCTCTCTCTCTCTCTCTCTCTCTCTCTCTCTCTGGGTTCATAACTGGTAGATTTTGTGTAAATAAGTATGTTTGCAGGTATGTACTTTCTCGCTCTCTCTCTCTCTCTCTCTCTCTCTCTCTCTCTCTCTCTCTCTCTCCCTCTCTCTCTCTCTATCTATCTATCTATCTATCTATCTATCTATCTCTGCCTCTTTAACACCCTTTCTTTTAATATTTTGCTTAACCTCTCTCTCTCTCTCTCTCTCTCTCTTCTCTCTCTCTCTCTCTTTCTCTCTCTCTCTTTCTCTCTCTCTCTCTCTCTTTCTCTTACTCTCATTTCTCTCATTATCCCATTTCTATTATTCTCTCCTCTCTCTCTCTCTCTCTTACTCTCATTTCTCTCATTATCCCATTTCTATTATTCTCTCTCATTATCTCTTTCACTCCCAACCTTTTACTCTTACACTCCCTCACGCGCATTCTTATTATGTCTATATCTTACTCCCTCTCTAATCCCCCCTCCACACTCTCTCTTACTCTTTCTTACTTTATGTCGTACTCTTTCACTCCCTCCCACTCTCTCTCTCTCTAACTTAGTCTCCCTCTCTTTCTCAGCCCCCTCTCTCTCTCTCGTTCTCTCTCATTCTCACACAATTCTCTTCCATCTCCTCTCACTATCTCTCTCTTTCTCTTTTACTCTCTCTCTCCTCTCTCTCTCTCTCTCTCTCTCTCTCTCTCAATCCCTTCCTTTTTCTCTCGCACTCTTTCATTCCTGCACTCCCCCTCCCCCATCTCTTACCATTTAACCTACCAGACCACAAAGACCAAAAAGAATAATACATCAACAGTCTCCTCTCAGGAGACCCCACATCCACGGGGATAAACTAACGTCCCTCCTATACTCCTCGTGAACTTCTGGTTACACAAAGGATTTTCCCCTCCATCGAACATTCCCATGTCTTCTGTTTACTTTTCTTGATTAAACAGCGACTATATTCCTTAAAAACCATTTCTTGTCTCTTGAGGCACTAAATCCTCAATCAAACATAGCTGTTTCATCACCTAACGTTCGTATTCATAGTATTAGAATTCGTATCTACTGATGTT
Organism: Cepaea nemoralis; assembly: GCA_014155875.1. Lineage (NCBI taxonomy): Eukaryota > Metazoa > Mollusca > Gastropoda > Stylommatophora > Helicidae > Cepaea > Cepaea nemoralis. Next base: position 312,334 of record JACEFZ010027359.1, on the reverse strand, counting down.
ATTTTCTTGTGCTGTTAAAATTCAGTGAGTAGTTGGGAAAAGTGACATGTATAAATGGTCAGCTTTAAAAGTTAGTTGCATATACTTTACAGGACGACCCAGTATTGTTAGACTGTGGTTTATTGGCAAGCTTACGTTCAGTACTTTCCGAAGGATCAGCACTCATACCATTGTATGGAAACCAAGGCACTGTAGTTTACTTCTAAATTGCTCGCATCTGTGTTTCGAACGTGGTATGTGGGATTGCGAATTGCGTTCGTTACCGCTTCGCCGCGGAGCAGGAAACCTTTACAGAACATAATAAAAACGGTGGCAAAATGGAAATTGCGGTTTGGGCCATCGTCACCACACAAACAAACAACAGACAAGTGAGTTTATTTACGAAGCCGATATCACAACACTCAGGACACTTCCATATGCTCTCCGTGCTGGTCTTCAGCAACAAGTGAAGAGTACAAATACTAATGATACCGTTGCAGTCTGATTACCTGGTTAAGAATTGGGCACGCAGGCCCGTCTAACATTCTAACAGTCTACTAATGTATGTTGTAGTTTGTTAGTAATCTTTCTAGTTGTGTTTCTGATTCATGCAGTTGCACAGGTTTTATGATAGAATTGAATAGTCTAAGACTGGTACTAACTGTCATTTCTATTGATAGAATTGAATAGTCTAAGACTGGTACTAACTGTCATTTCTATTGATAGAATTGAATAGTCTAAGACTGGTACTAACTGTCATTTCTATTGATAGAATTGAATAGTCTAAGACTGGTACTAACTGTCATTTCTATTGATAGAATTGAATAGTCTAAGACTGGTACTAACTGTCATTTCTATTGATAGAATTGAATAGTCTAAGACTGGTACTAACTGTCATTTCTATTGATAGAATGAATAGTCTAAGGACTGGTACTAACTGTCATTTCTATTGATAGAATTGAATAGTCTAAGACTGGTACTAACTGTCATTTCTATTGATAGAATTGAATAGTCTAAGACTGGTACTAACTGTCATTTCTATTGATAGAATTGAATAGTCCTAAGACTGGTACTAACTGTCATTTCTATTGATAGAATTGAATAGTCTAAGACTGGTACTAACTGTCATTTCTAATTGATAGAATTGAATAGTCTAAGACTGGTACTAACTGTCATTTCTATTGATAGAATTGAATAGTCTAAGACTGGTACTAACTGTCATTTCTATTGATAGAATTGAATAGTCTAAGACTGGTACTAACTGTCATTTCTATTGATAGAATTGAATAGTCTAAGACTGGTACTAACTGTCATTTCTATTGATAGAATTGAATAGTCTAAGACTGGTACTAACTGTCATTTCTATTGATAGAATTGAATAGTCTAAGACTGGTACTAACTGTCATTTCTATTGACTTCCACACAATTCCTAGAGCTATAATAATATTCTTGGTACAGTAGAAAGTATACAGTAACATGTCTCACATGCACACGCGTGCGTGCACCCACACATACACACAAATACACACACGTACACACACACAATTATGTAGTCATGGAGCATCGTTTGTGAGCACACACAAACACACATACACAAACACACACATTCTTAAGTATGTAGTCATACAGCAGCTATTGCGACCAGATACGCACACGCACGCACACACACACACACACACACACACACACACACACACACAAGTAGTCACGGGGCAGCTGTTGCAAGCAGAAACGACCTGTTGTATCGATCAGACCTCGCATCAGTATCACCGTATGCATACTACAACGAATATGATTATGCCGCTGCGTGTTCGTGAATGTTTCTGTGTGTGGCTGTATACACGCGCGCGCGTGTGTGTGTGTGTGTGTGTGTGTGTGTGTGTGCGCGCCTCGCGTGTGTGTGTGTGTGATGGCGTGTACGTGTGTGAGTGTGTGTATAAAGGTAAAGGTATCCCCAAGACAGATACAGACGCTGGCGTGTAAAGCGTTAAGTAAAGTGCAGATTAATAGAACTTTTCCATCCGGCTTGAAGTGTATCGGGTGTACACTTTTTTGGGGGTTAAAGTTGCATATCCCTTACAGGACGTTGCAGTCAACACCAGCATTTGTCAGCAGCATTTTATATTCTTGGCAACATTACGCTTAGTAGTTTGCCATTGCTTTCTGAGCGGCCGGCTCTCATACCCCCATAAGTAAACAACGCGACGCGATCCGCTGCCGAATCTCGCGCAGCTGTGTTCCTCGCGTGGATATACGGATTACGGGAAAAGTCGTTAACGCCTTCGCCAGGGAGACCGCCGGGTGTACACTGCTTGCCCCATATTGTTATTGGTCAATGAGAACACCGTGGATGAC
>JACEFZ010027359.1:0-302500 GCA_014155875.1 Cepaea nemoralis | reverse complement strand
ACGAACTCGGTATGCGGAATTACAAATTGTGCCCGTAACACCTTCGCCAAGAGCAGGCAAGAAATCACAAACAGGCAAGAAATCACAAACAGACAAAAAATAATGGGGTTGACAGCGATGTCTTGTAAAGGATATGCAATTAATTTTATTTCTGTATTATGAAAACCAGCAACACATGTTTCAGTCAATAACTCCACTTAACAGTTCATTGATTGCTTTCCCTTTTTTTACTCCCCAGAATAACTCTGTCAAGGGCAGACACCTGTAACTGTGACGCAGCGGTGCAACTGAAGGATTTATGTCCCTTATTGTGTTTTCAAAATTGGATCTGCGACTACAACGCGACTTCTGTTTCTTGGATGGAATCGAACTAACCATTGTTACACTGCGCACTGTTACACCAGCCACTGCTGCATCAACTACTGTTACAATTGCAGAAGTCGCCAACAGAACTGTGCATGTTAGCGATTATGCAGTGATGCCAGTTATAATTATATTGTTATAACGAGTGCATCATATCTTCCCATAATTACTGATAAGACAATCAAGAGACAAAATTATTTCTCATTTTTCTTTAATCTTCATGAAACGTTTGTTGAACTGGTCAATTTGTGACTAAGATTGGATAAAAGCTTTAGGAAAAACAACAATTATAGATATCGACATTGATTCAAACAGTGAGAGTTCTACCCCGGTGTGTCTATATAAATCACTATAGCTTGGTGCATCATCATCAAATCGGAGTGTCCCAATCAAAGCTTGAGGAAAGAGTGTCGGATAATTGAACTCCGCACTTTTATGACAGTGGCCAGATCTTCTTTTCCATTACACCTTTACCCCTACCCAGTTCATCCTCATAAGAAAAGCCATGTTAGGGCCCATCGCCAGATTCAGATTACCAATCCTGTGACCAGTCAGCCACAATTAGGATATTCATTTAAAGGTGTGTTGTTGTTTTTTTAAGGACTTCAGGCTCCCTTTGTTGTCCACAGAGGGTAATGGCAACATTACTTATGGAATTTACAATGAAATTAAATTAATGGGATCGTAAGCTTGGCTACCTGATTAGGATATTTCAATTTCCACGTTTAAACAACTGTCGACTTTAAGAAACTGCAGCAAAGATTCAGTTCTAGTTTCCACCGTGATAATCTTACGTTAACAATCCTCAATACAAGTAGTATTTCTTCATTGTCCACATTGATATTCGGAATTCACCCATTTATTTGCATCATTATACCACGTGATCAGTTGAGGTGGGCATGATGTTACAACCTACAAGTTCTGATTGGCTGTCTTGAGATCAGCCCCGCCCACTATTTGTGTCACAGTGAGTACCTGATGTTTACAAGCACGCCCTTTTCGCTGCTGAGTGTCATCATGGAGACAATACAAAATTTGGACCCAACATTACTTGCCTTTTGGGAAGGCTTTCCTTGTCCGCCGCCCTGGAACGAGGATCTGTTATTCAGGTAAATAACAAGTCTACATTTAATTATTAGTTACCAAGATGTCATTGTGACTTAAGGGATTATAAGTTACCGACATGTCATTGTGACTTAGGGGATTATTAATTACCGACATTTCTTTGTGACTTAGGGGATTATTAATTACCGACATGTCATTGTGACTCCGGGGGTGTGAACGCAGTTTCGCATTCACGACATACCGGGTTCCGAAGTCAGCCGTGGGCCATTTGGGAGCAGATCGCTTCGCGTTGATTTTCACAATGGTAGGAGCGTGTGTCGTTCATACAGCAGTGGTAAACTACTGAACAAAACATTGTCTAGAAAATAACAAATAGCCAATATATGCTGAGGTTGCTGGCGACGTCCCGTACAAAGACAAGCAACTAACATTGCTAAGCCTGATTACTACATGGCAACTGTTTGAGCAAGCGGCATCAGTCCTCCCTCCTCCACCACCTAAGAAAGAAACACACACACATGGACACACACTCACCCTTTCGACACACTCGCGGCAAGGCGATGGATGCGGAAATGAAAACCGACAATCTCGCTAAACGAGACTGTCTGCCATTAAGTTGTGAGAGAATATAATTTAACGTCCGAAGAGGTTCTTGCATCATCCCTCTGGAACTCGCTGAATGTCAGTTAAGGTGTCGGGCTATGGGCCTCTTCCCGGGACACGTCCAGTCGAATTTGTGATCCTCTTCTTTTTTCACCCTTTAAACAGCAAATCACCCGATCACCTTGGCCACATAATGAAAACACGTGAGCATACAGGGCTGAATGATCTTGGGAACAGTCGACAGATAGTTGTTGCTTATGGTATCAAGTTCGCAAAGGCTCTCTTCATAGAGACAATGGCTGGGCACAGCTGGTCACTGCCAAGAAGGAAAGCTTTGACAGGCTGCCATCTCTACACATGCCTCGAAAACTATAGCAGTCAAAGAAAGTACGGAAACATACTGTTGTTATGAAGAGAAACGTTCTGCACTGGACCAGCTATTGAATGGTGGATGATGATGACGATGAGCAAAGTTCAACGAAGAGCACTCAATCACTGACAAGCACCTTGCTTCCAACAAAAAAGGCATTATAACCTCTCGATAGCACAAAGCCTTGGATGAATTGTAGAGACCATGTGTTGCCCATGCAGCATGATCCCCCTCTCGGCATAACTAGTTTCCTCCAGAGGAAAGGTAACACCAATAAAGCTGGATCAATACCACCTACAGAAGCTGCCGGATCAGCAAAGCAATGCTCTAACTACCCGCCTCTCGGAGCTTCGATCCTAGACCAGTTGCCGACCAAGGCTTAGAGCTTGGTCTGCACTGCTATGACATTTAGTCTTTAATACCCTTTAGATTGCACATCCTCGCACCAGATAAGGCGTCTACCCTCAAAGAAGGACATTTGCGATCAAATTAGACTTAAGTGCCTGACGGAATGCTTACATAAACACAATAACACGTTTCGGCTGTACGTTTAGTCATCCACAAATTGCGTCAGTGTAGAAACCACAACGGAAAGCAACCTAATTGCTTGTAGAATAGTAAATAAACAATAATTACATAAGTAATAAGATAACAGCAAATCACCCGATCACCTTGGCCACATAGTGTGATAATTATAGCCCTTTATATACCCACAGCACTTTACATAACCACAGTACTTTACATATCCCTAGCACTTTATATACCCACAGCACTGTACATACCCACAGTACTTTACATATCCCAAGCACTTTATATACCCACTGCACTGTACATACCAGCAGCACTGTACATACCCACAGCACTGTAATACCCCGGCACTTTACATACCCACAGCACTTTACACATCCCTAACACTTTACATACCCACATCACTGTAATACCCACAGATACTGTCAGAGTCCTAACTATTAGCTCCGTCTAGCTCACTGGACTTGGACAGGCAAATTACAACATCTACGACACATATACTAATAACACATGAATGCAATCGGAAACTGGCAGGAGCTATCTCCTGAACAATCATTTATTACACTATATTACAGGCTGACATGGTCGCACTTCACGCTCAAACAATCGTTCACCACCAACAGCCACGCGCTAGCTCACAATGGCGATCTTTACACTGTCGCCCGTATGATCATTCACAATCACAACTTCACATCATCCCGCACATATCACAGTTAGTACATTCCTCGAATATCAATACACAACGTTCATCTCCATCTATCCGTCACAAACACTATCGTTCTATCGTTCTATCGCTCTCTAGATCTCCACACGTCCATCCCTATTCGCTGTCTCACACACACTGCCTCTCTCCTCGTTGACCTTCCCACATCACGTGGCTCTGTTCACGGGCTTCTTGCCTGACCGTCCGCTAGCCAAGCCGTGATGTCTCCTACTGCCCTTGACCTCAGCTATACTTACACTGACTCTCGCTTACATACCGGCACTTACACTATTCCTTACATATAAGTCCCTGACACTCTCCCCCCGCACAAACAATGTGGCACTTTCTCTTGGAAATGTGACACATTCTGTTGTTGTTACTCTTGGTACATCTTTCTAACCTTGTCAGGGGATTATATGATCATAAGTATACGCTTGCGTCCCTTTTTGCTCTGATCTTTTCCGAGATTAACTTCAAATATTGTTCTCTCTTTTTCAGTATTGAGGTTTCTCTCAAGGTTTTGTCGTGGTCTGACAAATGTTCTGGTTGGGTCTACTTGTCATACCTCGTTATATTATTCAATCACCACTCCGTGACATTACATTCTGTTCATTTTTCTCAATCGATTGTCTGTGCATTCTCATCTCATAGTTATTGTGGCTATGCTGGTTTAAGGATTCTCCATTGGTTTACGCCTCAAATAAGGCTACAACTTCCTCTTACAGCATTCTTAGATTTTCTCTCTATTCAGACGTGGTTTCCCTCGTCTATAGTTAATGCACCTTAATCGATTCTTTATGAGCACGCTATGTCAATGTTGTGGTCATGGTTCGAATATACTTCATGTATGTTATAGTCCCCCTTACCTCATCTTATGTCAGACCGTGAGTTGTTTCCTTTTTTGGGTACACCTCGTTTACTGTTATGGAGATTTGTTATTAATCTCTTTGGTTGGCATCACCCTGTTGGTATGTTCTTTCTTGTTACCATCTTATGATGTTAATTCTGTACCACTATTGCTAAGCGTCATTCGTCGGGCTATCCACCATACGCGAAAGCCAATTTGGTAACATTCGCGTATTGGGATTGCCAGGCGTTGATTCTCAGCATTACCACTTATACCTTTCACACTGTACTTACGTTTATATTTACACATCATATTCTAACACTACTAACTAATATAATAATAAAATTAGACATTGGCTGTCACGCAGTTAATACCTATACACTAAAATGTTCATCGTCGCTGCCTTTATGCACATATAGGATACTGTTCTTGTCCTGTGAAAGTTATGCACACGTAATTAAATCACTCGTGTTCAATGTTCATTGCGGTGCTGGAATGTTTGGCATTTCTTCTTTCTGAACCGATTTTTGACGTCTTCTGTATATCATGATATTGTCTTTCCTTCTGTACAGTGATTAAGACTTTTCACCAAGTTTGGACAATTTGTAAGTCCGTTCTGTAAAATTGCTGGAATTCACACGTATAAAATAAGAATTAATTAAGTTCGGTGGCCTTAATTTTGAGTGTGGCCATGGTGCGTCTGTCTGTGACTGTCTTTGCCATAGTTTGTAGGTTGGCATCTGGTTCATTAAACTGATCACCGGAAATGAATGTCTGTACTTGTGAAGCTGTCGTCGTTGTTAGTCGATTTCAAAAGGTGGGTTCTGTAGATACTCGTTTGAAACAAAGTCAATATGGGTATATCTTACTGTTAGATACCTGAAATCACATGTTGAGTCTTACTGTTCTGTTGATGACAATTTTCACGTTGAAGGAACGTTTATGTTGGTCTGTACAATGGAGTGTGCTAGTATCATAGCGCTGGAGTCGTACAGCAGACAAGGCAACTCTGGAGTTACTCGATCTACAGGATATAAAGTGGGTTACGGTTAAATAATTTTCCGAAAGGGTGGGGATTTTCAAATTTCATGTTGAGATCATTTTGAGTGCTATCTCCAAACCTGCACTCGTACATGTGTGTATACATTCAATAGTTCAAATAATAATAATACACCATGTATAGTTTTGAAATGTAATCGTGCATGTTTGTATGCTTTTCTGCAATTTGTATATATTTTCCAAAATATGTAGGGTAATTTGTTGCTGATTTTTGACTGATGATTTACATTGTTTAGCATAAGTATGTGTCTGAGTTGACTTGACATAGAGTTTATCAGTGGCAACAACAAACCTTGGTTTAACAGTAATGCTATAAGTAACAAAATTAGCTGTTTTGTCATGAGTAATATCATCTGTGTTGCGTCATGATGGTGTGTAAATAAAATTGTCTGTGAAGACATTTGTTTTGCATTTAACATAAGTAGTGCGAGTAGAACTATCCATTGTGTGCACTTGGGCATGTATGTAGTTAACAGAAGGTATAGTATGTACCATGATGTTTTGTGATCTTTTCTAGCCCTTGTAAAATGCTTGTTATCTGTATCTTCTTTTCTTTGATGATACACACCAGTGTCTGTTGTTTCTTGTTGTGAGATGGTAATCAAGTTGGTATGGTGTGGTACTTTGGTCTGTTCATCATGTTGTTGTATGATGAGTGGTGTGGTTAAGTTGGTATGGTGTGGTACTTTGGTCTGTTCATCATGTTGTTGTATGATGAGTGGTGTAGTTAAGGCAGTGTTTGTTGTTGTGTTAACTTTCTGCCGTGTCTGGGTTTTGGACTCTGTGTGGTCTATTACATTTAATACGTTTCCAATTAATAAATCACAACATGGATTGTCTAATAAAGCACAAGTTACTCTGCCTGATAGGAAAGGTGATTTTATATTGGCCCATGCCATAGGATATTTCTCTACTGTCCCCTGAAACAGTTCTGCAATAGATGTACTCATCTAGGTAGTCTTTAGGATCAGCTAGGGTCTTCCGAAGACCGATAAGACAGGACCCTGTGTCGCGTACACATGTGCATACTGTGTCATTTATGTACCCTTCATGGAATGTTAGTTTTACTACCGATAGTCTGGAGGTTTTATTCATTTCCTCACTGTCTTGTTGATTATTGCCCTCTTTAAATAATGGATGAGGCTGAGTGATACTAACAACATTATTAAAATATGGTACGAAGTCTGTTGGGTAAAACTCAGTCTGTTCTGAATTTTCAGTGTTTGGTCTTGTTTTCGTCTCTGTGACGTTTACTTTTTCTAAGTTCTTTGTTGAACTGTCTGTTGTAATGTTTATGGCTGCATTTGCTTTTTCTTTCTGTATTCTTTTTACTCCTTCACATTCAAAACGTCTGTGGCCATACGCAAGGCAAAAATGACATTTTGTTCTATATTTCCTTTGGTTTACCTTCCCTAGTTTTTGTGCTATAATAGTATTTAGGTATTCTTGATAAGTGGGATTCTTATCGCATATTCCATTTTCTGTATGTGGAGTGTTACAATGTTTGCACAGTACTGGTTTTGTTTTCTGTGATTTATTTTGACAATCTGTGGCTGCAGATGCCGTTGCTTTCACAGTACTCTTCTGTTGAGTGTTCTTAACCAGGTTCATACTTTGGTTGTAATATTCGCGGCATTTTTCTAGTAAATTTTTGATAGGCTCTTTGTTATGTTCTTCTAAGTATTTTCCGCATTCGGCTGGGAGTGTTGCTTTTAGTTTTTCCACTAACAAGAAATTTATTACTCCTTGATTGTTGTCTGTATGTTTAATTTCCAATGTTAGTTTTCTGAAAGATTCTTCTAATTCCCTTATATACTGGGTGAATGACTTGTCTGTGGTTGGTTTCAAATTTTGTACTTCTACTTTTAGAGTCTCGAAAGAGGTTAGATAGTGTGTTAATATCTTTGTTTTATAATATTCATAGTCATTACTTGACAAATCTGGTGTGATCTCCGATAGTTTCCTACCTTTTATTGGTACGTATGCTGTGTACCATACACTCCAATAATCTTTTGGGATTTTGTAGTCTTGCATTTTCTTTTCAAAATTCTGTGTCCACACCCGTATTAGGTCATGATTTATATTACACTTTGCTTTGTCTTGTGCCCGTGTACTCTCGAAAGAATCTTGAAACCTTCTGTAATGTTTTGTGCCCCAGAAGTGTGATTGATCTGGGCTGTGTTCATCATCTGAACTCATTTTCTGTTAATTAATATTCAAATCTACTAATGATGGTATTTATACAAGCAAATCAAAGAATGCAGATTTGGGTACTTAGCAATCAAAATTAATCAACTTATCTTTATCTGCTGACTACTCGAACGCTTGATGTACAGGAACGTGATTCTCGTGCTGGTTACCGTTGACCTGTTCTGGTTACGTCGGTCGCTTTGTAGAATTGAAACCTGCTGTGGAAAGAAATGATGTTATTTTCGTTCTGATTCTATTAACAAATCTCCGATTTATAACTTTTTACAAAATTCTGCACTTGATCTTCTTCTTTACAAAAGTAGCGTTCTTTTATGCAATTTACATGGGAATGTGGTTCATGTGTACTTCTGACACCATTATACCTGTCAGAGTCCTAACTATTAGCTCCGTCTAGCTCACTGGACTTGGACAGGCAAATTACAACATCTACGACACATATACTAATAACACATGAATGCAATCGGAAACTGGCAGGAGCTATCTCCTGAACAATCATTTATTACAATATATTACAGGCTGACAACATGGTCGCACTTCACGCTCAAACAATCGTTCACCACCAACAGTCCACGCGCTAGCTCACAATGGCGATCTTTACACTGTCGCCCGCTATGATCATTCACAATCACAACTTCACATCATCCCGCACATATCACAGTTAGTACATTCCTCGAATATCAATACACAACGTTCATCTCCATCTATCCGTCACAAACACTATCGTTCTATCGTTCTATCGCTCTCTAGATCTCCACACGTCCGTCCCTATTCGCTGTCTCACACACACTGCCTCTCTCCTCGTCGACCTTCCCACATCACGTGGCTCTGTTCACGGGCTTCTTGCCTGACCGTCTGCTAGCCAAGCCGTGATGTCTCCTACTGCCCTTGACCTCAGCTATACTTACACTGACTCTCGCTTACATACCGGCACTTACACTATTCCTTACATATAAGTCCCTGACAGATACCCACAGCACTTTACACACCCACAGCACTGTACATACCCACAGCACTGTAATATAGACGGCACTTTACATACCCACAGCACTTTACATAACCACAGTACTGTAATACCCACAGCACTTTACATACCCACATCATTTTCCATTATCACAGTACTATAATACCCACAACACTTTACATACCCACGTCACTTTACATACCCACAGCACTGTAATACCCACAGCACGGTAATACCCATAGCACTTTACATACCCATAACACTTTATATATCCACGGGAATATACATACCTACAGCACTTTACATACCCACATTATTTTTCATTATCACAGTACTATAATACCAACAACACTTTACATATTCACATCACTTTACATACCCACAGCACTTTATATACCCACAGCACTGTAATACCCATGGCACTCTACATACCCACAGCACTTTACATACCCCTAACACTTTATATATCCCCGGGAATATACATACCTACAGCACTTTACATACCTATAGCACTTACAGCACTTAACATACCCACAGTACTTTACATATCCCTAGCACTTTATATACCACATCACTTTACATACCCACAGCACTGTACATACCCACAGCACTTTACATACCCAGAGCACTGTACATACCCACAGCACTGTAATACCCACAGCACTGTACATACTCTCATCACTTTACGTATCAAACATACCTACAGCACTTTACATAACCACAGTACTTTAATTGCCTATAGCGCTGACAGCACTTAATATACCCACAGCACTTTACGTACCAACGGCACTTTAATACTTATAGCACTTTACATACCCGCAGCAATTTACGTACCTACAGCACTTCATGTACCCACAGAACTTTACATACCCACAGCATTTTAAGTACCCACAGCATTTAACATATCACAGCACTTTACATACCACAGCACTTTACATACCACAGCACTTTACGTACCCACAACTCTTTACATACCACAGCATTTTACATACCACGGCACTTTACATGCCACAGCACTTTACATGCCACAGCACTTTAATATACACAACACTTTACATACCCTTGGGATTTTACATACACACAACACTTTAATACCCACAGCACTTTACATACACACAGCACTTTACATACACACAGCACTTTACATACAGACAGCACTTTACATAACCACGGCACACTATGTACACACAGTACATTATGTACACAAAAGGAGAGTACTGCTTGTCAATGTAATATAAGCAAAATAATCAACGGAGAGGATGAAATTATAAAGTAAACTAGTTAAAAGTTTAGAATTAAATTGCAAGAGAACAGAAATTTGAATTTGAAAAAGTAATCTAGGAATATCTGTGGTACTATTTCTATATTGTCAGTGATACTATAGCTATATAGTTATTGTTACCATAACTATATAGTCAGTGTTACTGTAGCTTCATTGCCAGTGTTACTATAGCTATATTATCAGTGATACTATGGCTATGTTGTCAGTGTTCCACGTATAACGGCATAAGTGGAAGACAACTACTACTTTTATATTGTCAATGTTACTATTACTATATTGTCAGTGTTACTATTCTTGTATTATCAGTGTTACTATAACTATATTATCTGTGTTTCTCTTCCTATATTGTCAGTGTTACTAATCCTATATTGCCAGTGTTACTAATCCTATATTTTCAGTGTTACTATTCATATATTATCAGTGTTACTATTCCTATATTGTCAGTGTTCCTATTTCTATAATCAGTAACTAGTTAAACGTAACGATTTTACTCTCCACTCAGGTTGAACTGGACAGGCTGCGTGGGGCTGGAGATTGGAGAGAAGGTCAAAATGTACATGGCGGACAAGTGCAACATCCGCCATGATGGCAGGGCGGTGCTGAAGGAGTCGGTGGACGAGGAGGATGCCGACGACGGGGTGCTGGTTGAGGAAGAGTGTGGCCTCACTTGTCAGCTGATCATCGGCGTGATGTCCGTCCTGTTTCTGGTGCTCATTCTCATCGCGTTGGTGGTCTGCGTCAGAAGGTAAGGGTTTGAACCGTTGGGGCATTTAGTATGAATTGGCGTTTGGTTTTGGTGTTTCTGAGCAGTCTATAAGATAGCTTAGTGGGTTGGGCACGTTATGAGAAGAAATTAACTGGGGAACCTGATGAAAACTAGCATGATTGGGGGTGGGAGAGAACAAGGGAAGGTAGAAAAATCAATATCAAGATGGAGTGGCCACATGGCATGATTGAGAGAAGAACGCGGTACTGATCCACTACTCTGGTGAGCGTGTGAGATGGCGAAACATGACCGTACATCCTTAACTGCATGGCACATGATGGTGATGATGAGTGGTTTACCAGCGTATCGATCCAGGCTCGCAGTCGAGTTGTAGATGGGTGGGTTTTCCTGTCGCTGTGGTATCGATCCAGCTGTCGAATTTTTAACCCCCAGAGACATATCATGGGTTTCTAATAGCACACGTCTCCCTGGTATCTTGGGTAGTGAAATCGTAAACCAAGCATCTTTGCATAAAGACGAAAAACTGTATCCGTGTGCAAGTATGCATGTTACGAACATTTCGTTATTTGGAAATTAGAAAAAGTAGGTTGCCAGGCCACTGTTATGGCAAACTTGTAAGGTAAGAAAACCGAATCACAGATATATAGAGGCCGATAACTTAAACTGAATATGTCATGGGGAAGTACACCTTGCCACAAATGCACCATGACGTCGGCCAGACAGTAGGCCGAGTATAATTTGGAGTGACGCACTTCCGTCGACAAGGGAATGCAAAGGAAGTGGATACACGGGGCTTCTCATAAGTCTTTAGCCTGATCATGAAGGAGTAGGCGGAGAAAATTTAAATTTGGCACATGTATAGCTCATTCAATTTGTAATTGACATATGAGTTATGAATTTCCCGCCTCAACTGGTTTTCCCGATATGGTGCATGGCACAACACACCCTATTGACCAGATCTGCACATCCAACGGTTTGTCACAACAATGGAGAAATCATACGCCAGAACTGTGATAAAATTCTTGATGTTACAGGGAAAAACACTTACAGAAATACACAGGGAGATGTAGCCAATATTTGAGAAAGTCTTCGTATGCTTCTGTTAAAAAAATTGGTGTTTGCAGTTTAAGTGGATCAGCATTTAAAATCATACAAATATTAATTGGGGAACGCTTTAAGGCCATTAAGACAATTTATAAATAAATATACAAGTGTGTTTACTTATGAATTGTCTTAGTGGTCTTGAAGTGATCCGCAATTGATATTTATGAGTATTGCGTGCACAACATTGGAATCGACCAATCGTGTATTTTCTTTGAATGAGTTACTTCTATGACCGCCAAACATTACACTCCTACTTCCATGAGGGTCAAACACTACATGTGTGTTTGTTTACAATCATAATATGATCCAGATCTGAACAAACTAAAGCGATAAACTAAAACTCCACAACGGAGCAAGCACGACAGAAGATTCCAATCGTCAGAGGCGTTCGGGGAATGTTTCTGTCTCTTTACTTCCTTGACATTCTCAGGAGGAACGCCCGCTCGGGTCATGACTCCCATGTGCTTATCTCCCGTTCTGCGTTCGCACATCCAGTTTTGACACATTTTAATAGTTTTTCAATTGTTAGATGATTTTTTTTCGCATATCCTTTACAGGCCGGCTGCCTGGCCGAGGGGTTAGCAGCTTTCTCCGTTAACTCCGAATACTCTCGTGGTCGACGTGAGCGCAATCAGAATTAGAAGTGGTTCGAGTCGTGCCAGTGACTTATGAGAGTATGGAGCCGTTCGCTCAGAAATTCGTGGCGTACTGATTAGCGTAGTACCCAGGAATCACATACATACCTTGGGATTTTACATACACACAACATTTTAATACCCACAGCACTTTACATACACACAGCACTTTACATACACACACCCATTTTTACATACAGACAGCATTTTAACAAAACCCAACGGCACACTATGTACACACAGTACTTTTGGTACACAAAAGGAGAGTACTGCTTGTCAATGTAATAAAGCAAAATAATCAAGGGAGGGATGAAATTATAAAGTAAACTATTTAAAAATTTTAGAATTAAATTGCAAGAAAACAGAAATTTGAATTTGAAAAAGTAATCTGGGAAATATCGTGGTACTATTTCTATTTTGTCAGGATACTATAGCTATATAGTTATTGTTCCCCATAACTAATAGTCAGTTTTACTGTAGCTTCATTGCCAGTGTTACTATAGCTATATTATCAGTGATACTAGGCTATGTTGTCAGTTTTCCACGTATAACGGCATAAGTGGAAGACAACTACTTTTTTAATTGTCAATGTTACTATTACTATTTTGTCAGTGTTACTATTCTTGTATTATCAGTGTTACTATAATATATTATCTGTTTTTCTCTTCCTATATTGTCAGTGTTACTAATCCTATATTGCCAGTGTTACTAACCCTTTATATTTTCAGTGTTACTATTCATATATTATCAGTGTTACTATTCCTATATTGTCAGTGTTCCTATTTCTATAATCAGTAACTAGTTAAACGTAACGTTTTTACTCTCCACTCAGGTTGAACTGGACAGGCTGCGTGGGGCTGGAGATTGGAGAGAAGGTCAAAATGTACATGGCGGACAAGTGCAACATCCGCCTTTGATGGCAGGGCGGGCTGAAGGAGTCGGTGGACGAGGAGGATGCCGACGACGGGGTGCTGGTGGAGGAAGAGTGTGGCCTCATTTGTCAGCTGATCATCGGCGTGATTTTTCCGTCCTGTTTCGGGTTGCTCATTTCATCGCGTTGGTGGTCTGCGTCAGAAGGTAAGGGTTTGAACCTTTGGGGGGCATTTAGTATGAATTGGCTTTTGGTTTGGTGTTTCTGAGCAGTCTATAAGATAGCTTAGTGGGTTGGGCACGTTATGAGAAAAAATTTAAAACTGGGGAACCTGATAAAAACTAGCTTTGATTGGGGTGGGAGAGAACAAGGGAAGGTGAAAAATCAATATCAAGATGGAGTGGCCAATGGCATGATTGAGAGAAGAACGCGGTACTGATCCTACTCTGGTGAGCGTGTGAGATGGCGAAACATGACCGTACACCCTTTAACTGCATGGAACATGATGGTGATGATGAGTGGTTTACCAGCGTATCGATCCAGGCTCGCAGTCGAGTTGTAGATGGGGGGTTTTTCCTGTCGCTGTGGTATCGATCCAGCTGTCGAATTTTTAACCCCCAGAACATATCATGGGTTTCTAATAGCACACGCCCTCCCTGGTATTTTGGGGTAGTGAAATCGTAAACCAAGCATCTTTGCATAAAGACAAAAAAACTGTATCCGTGTGCAAGTATGCATTTTACGAACATTTCGTTATTTGGAAATTAAAAAAAAGTAGGTTGCCAGGCCACTGTTAGGGGCAAACTTGTAAGGTAAGAAAACCGAATCACAGATATATAGAGGCCGATAACTTAAACTGAATATGTCATGGGGAAGTACCCCTTCCCCAAAAATGCACCATGACGTGGGCCCAGACAGTAGGCCGAGTATAATTTGGAGTGACGCACTTCCGTCGACAAGGGAATGCAAAGGAAGTGGATACACGGGGTTTTCTCATAAGTCTTAGCCTGATCATGAAGGAGTAGGCGGAGAAAATTTAAATTTGGCACATGTATAGCTCATTCAATTTGAAATTGACATATGAGTTATGAATTTCCCGCCTCAACTGGTTTTCCCGATATGGTGCATGGCACAAAAACCCCCTATTGCCCAGATTTTGCACATCCAAGGTTTGTCACAACAATGGAGAAATCATACGCCAGAACTGTGATAAAATTCTTGATGTTACGGGGAAAAACACTTAAAAGAAATACACAGGAGATGTAGCCAATATTTGAAAAAGTCTTCGTACTTCTTTTAAAAAAAATTGGTGTTTGCAGTTTAAGTGGATCAGCATTTAAAATCATACAAATGTTAATTGGGGAACGCTTTAAGGCCATTAAGACAATTTATAAATAAATATACAAGTGTGTTTACTTATGAATTGTCTAGTGGTCTTGAAGTGATCCGCAATTGATATTTATGAGTATTGCGTGCACAACATTGGAATCGACCAATCGTGTATTCTTTGAATGAGTTACTTCTATGACCGCCAAACATGACACTCCTACTTCCATGAGGGTCAAACACTACATGTGTGTTTGTTTACAATCATAATATGATCCAGATCTGAACAAACTAAAGCGATAAACTAAAACTCCACAACGGAGCAAGCACGACAGAAGATTTCCAATCGCCAGAGGCGTTCGGGGAATGTTTCTGTCTCTTTACTTCCTTGACATTCTCAGGAGGAACGCCCGCTCGGGTCATGACTCCCATGTGCTTATCTCCCGTTCTGAATTCGCACATCCAGTTTTGACACATTTTAATAGTTTTTCAATTGTTAGATGATTTTTTTTTCGCATATCCTTTACAGGCCGGCTGCCTGGCCGAGGGGTTAGCAGCTTTCTCCGTTAACTCCGAATACTCTCGTGGTCGACGTGAGCGCATCAGAATTAGAAGTGGTTCGAGTCGTGCCAGTGACTTATGAGAGTATGGAGCCGTTCGCTCAGAAATTCGTGGCGTACTGATTAGCGTAGTCTAGCCTAGGAATCAACATACAGCTGAAAGATGCTGGTGTTGACCGCAATATCCTGAAACAGGATGGAAACGCGGAAAAAAAAAGATATCCTTTACAGGACATCGCTGTCAACACCAGTATGTACCGCTGTCGTTGATTTCTTGGCAAGATTACGCTCAGTAGTTTGCCATTTTAGATGCATTCATCATCATCATCTTCCACTTCTGCCGTCAAGCGTCGTGGGGAGGAATAATTATTATAATAATTAGATGCATTACAGGCTAGCAATAGTGTACACTGGAGCGCACGCTCTCTCTCTCTCTCTCTCTCTCTCTCTCTCTCTCTCTCTCTCTCTCTCTCTCTCTCGCACACACACACAGAGTAAGAAAGAGTGTGCATTGAGTGAGTGAGAGAGAGAGAGAAAGAAAGAGAGAGAGAGAGAGAGAGAGAGAGAGAGAGAGAGAGAGAGAGAGAGAGAGAGAGAGAGAGAGATGGAACATCTGTTAAAACAACCATGTAGTCTTCGGAAACTGAAAAAGAAGTATCTGTTTCAACTAGAATTGTATTCTTTATAACTACATATTTTGTTATGACCCACTTGTCTACCCTGTTCATCTACTTGATACAGTTTTACCATGTATTGTGTGTTTTCTTCCTGGTTGCGCTATGTTTTTAGTCTTCTCTTATTCTGCTGTTAAATCACTACTTGATCCCTGGTCACAACAGCGTAGTGTGTGACTTCCAGTTTGTAAATGTTTTTTTTCCGTGTTGTTACCTTACCTCTGCATCAGATTTGTGTTGGCAGGTGAATTGTTTATTTGCTATGCATTAGATTTTATCCCAGTTTGTTAATGTCAGTCTCTTTTTGTAATGTCTCTGATGTTTCCTTCTTGATTTTATCATAATATTTGGTATGTTTACTTTCTGTTCTATCTCTCGTCAAATTAGTGTCTATTTTAATGCGTTATTTATTTGTTTCATCCGTCCCTCTTGTGTTTTAATGTCATTGATGGATTTGATCATGTCTTAATTTTGTGTCCTTCGTTTATAGTTTATTGTGTATTGTTTCATGTCGTTCTGGCTTAATAGTTACTGTTAAAGTGTCTCATCTTTGCAGTTTTCCGTCCTTTGTTCTTGTTTTCTCATGTGTCTTGTTCCTGGATTAAGCCCGTGCTTGATTGCTGGCTCCAACCATTTGTTCTATACTTAATCTTTAAGCGTTTTCTGCAATATTCTCTCTTGCACCGGGTTTTCGTTTCACTTTATTTTTGTCATTTGGACAAGTTTGTTAACGTCAATATGCTTTTGCTGTTTCGCCTGTTTTTGCTTCTTGATTTTGTTAGTGCACTGTATATTTACTTTTGATTTCTTCTCATCGCTAAACTATTGCCTATTTATCGCGTTCTACATTTGCTTTCCTGGTAAGATGTTTTTGCTTCGCTGTAATGTTATGGGCTTTGTTTCTGTCTTAATCCCTTGTCTTTTCTCTTTATTCTATTGCTGACTGTCTCATTTGATTTCTTGTTTGTTTATTCTTGCTGTTTGTGTTTATTTGTGTCTTCTGGAGTGCTAGCGCTATTCTTTTTTTAGTCTCATATCAGCCAAGGAATCTAACATCAGGCCCGCTTCTGTTGTCGTTAATATTGTGTATTGTAATGTTCTGGTTCTCTTGTCCCTGGGGAAACCATGTTCTGTTATGGTTATGGAAAAAATATCACCGTCTGTCTTCTCCCTGGGGTAAATCTTATTCTGTTCTAGAAGACTGAGTAAAACCCACTATTGGCAACGCTAATCATATTCCGGTACGAACCTTGGGCCTTGTCAGAATGGCAGCACGAGACTCGAGTTTCGCTCTCGTTTCAGCTCGTCAGTAGTGCATATCCCTGACTGGACCGGGGATCGAACTCCGGTTCACTGGTATGTGAGGCGGGTGTGTAACCACTTGACCACGCGGATCACGCTAGACGCGACCAAATTATCATAATAGAATATCACATCGTCACCCATTGTAGACTATAGCTCAAAGTTTACCCGATCGCTCTGGTCCCTGTTTAAAACCCTCGTTCTGTTCTGGGTACCTGTTTCTCGCTGATAAAATTACTAACAATCTTGTCCTTCTTGAAACTATTACTGACATGATATGTTTTCGTCTCCACAAGGAAGGTTGGCTGCAATGGATCCCCAACACTGTCTATGTCTCGCCTTGATTGTACATTCTGTCAGATTGCTGTTCGTCCATCTCTTGATGTTATTCTTTCACTTGTATCGTTGTCTACCTCTTTCTTGCTTGCCTTCAACCTTACCCTCCAGTGTAGTTTGTATAAGATTGTTATGTCTTGTAACGGGGCCGAAATATTTTACTACCCTCTTTGTTTTCTTAAATTTCTTCCATCAATTCTCATTTCATTCCAACTTTTTCTAGAACCTCTGTATTTGATTGCTTTTGTTTCCATGAAATACGACATATTCTTCTCTGTATCCACATCTCCGGGGCCATTATAAACAATCTTTATTGATTTTAAATCTTTACATGGCAATAATCAAAACAAAACCATTGTTACGACGCAGTAGCCATCAACGAATGATAAATGAACCGTTTAGCAAGTGTCCAGTTATACAAACACTTGACGGAATTAGCAACCTTAACAAAACATAGCAGTCTTAATTGATTCCAACAGATGGGTGTGTCCATTGGTGAATAATTGTTGGTCCATTGAAATTATGCTCAGAGGCAAATAAAACATGCGAGTATAAATAAATAAAAACTCAAGGAAAATAGATTAACAAATAATTAGTAAAGGATGTCTTAAATAACATAACGGTAATATATCAATTATTGTATATTTATGCATGCGAAGTTAGCCTGGCCAAATTAATACGAGCGGTCGCTTTTAAACCACCGGTGGGCTGATGTCCAGGTAGCGGGTTCAGTCCTTACACCGGTCAGATGAACTAAAGTATTGAACTCCCACCGTTGACATGGAGACGTAAATTACAAATACCTCAGAAGTCGGAGTCTGTTCGCCCAATGTCCGGGGAATAGGGTTTATAAGGAAAGCTAATCCACACGCAGAAATCAGTCCAGTGCACTAGGAATGGTAGCATGTGAACGGACTATAAGCTTGAGTTCACAGTAAGCGAATGAAACACACAATATTTGTGCATTTCACATTTTCTTTATTCACACGTGCATGTGGTTAATTTGTGTGTGTATTTTATTTATTTTTGATAGAGTTAGACATGTCAGCATGGTGGATATGCTTGCAGATCTACAAATTGATGGGAAAGACATTAGACTTATAAAAAACATATATTGGAAACAACAATCTGCAATAAGGATTGATAATGAAGTGGGACAGTATCAGCCAATTAAGAGAGGTGTTAGGCAGGGATGTGTGATGTCTCCAGATCTTTTTTCCCTGTACAGTGAAAATATTTTCAGAAATGTAGAGGATATAAATGGAATCAGCATTGGAGGACGAAACATCAATAACATTAGATATGCAGATGATACAGTATTAATTGCAGACAATGCGCAGGACCTGCAACAATTAGTAGATGCGGTTGTTGTACACAGTGAGCAACTGGGGTTAGAATTAAATTGTAAAAAGACTCAGGTTATGGTCGTCAGTAGGAAGGAAGAAGTGCCACAATGTAATATACAAGTAAATGGAAATATTCTTCAACAAGTGAATCGGTACAATTATCTTGGAACAGTTCATAACATCTGATGGGAGATGCCTTGAAGAGATTAGAACAAGAATCGCCATGGCGAAAGTAGCCTTTAGCAAGATGAAAAACATTCTGACCAATAAGAAGATGTCAATTGAAACGAGAAAAAGAGTGTTGAGGGGATACATAGAGCCTGTTCTTTTGTATGGATGTGAAACTTGGACAATGAGCAGTCAAGCTGAAAAGCATCTGATGCCTGCAGAAATGTGGTTTCTGAGGAAAATGCAAAGAATACCATGGACAAACAGAAAAACCAATGACCAAGTACTACAGGAGACAAATGAATATCGTAAACTGATTAGAGAAATTAGACGTAGACAGTCAAAATTTTTTGGACATGTTATGAGAAGAAATGGATTGGAGAACTTAGTGACAACTGGCAAGATCGAGGGAAACAGACCAAGAGGAAGACCGAGAGGAAAATACCTGGATGGCTTGGCCACATGGCATGGATGAGACAGGAACACTGAGCTGATCCACGACACTGGTGATCGAGTGAAATGGCGAGTCATGACCGCCCACGCTTTCCGGCATGGCACATGATTGATTGATTGATTGATTTTATTTATGTCTGTAAACGGTTTTTTTTAAAAAATTAACACTTGTATGTTTAATTTTGTGTGGTTATTTAAACGTGTTTGTGTTTCATTTAGTGTATTATTGTCTGCGAAACAAACAACGCAGGGCTAAGTTATCAGTTTTTACATGCAGCTTTATTTCTGCCTATCCAAACTGACCATCTGACCTCTGAACTCTGCCACCCAGTCAATGCAGGGAAATACCAACTGGGGAACCCTTTAAATCCAATAAGACAGTTCATTTAAATATCTACAAGTATTTATTGGGGCTCACAGAAGGACAAGAAGGGGATAGATATTACAGGACACGCTAAAACAAAGTTAGTAGCATATCATTTACAGAACGTCGCAGTCAACTCGATCATTTTTCGGCTGTTTGTGATCTCTTGGTGAGTTTACGTTCAGTAGCTTGTCATTGCTTTCTGAACGACCGGCACCCAAAGCATTTTATTAAGGAAACCCAACCCAAGGTGGTCTGCTCCCAAATCGCCCGCAGCTGCATTTTTAACCCGATATGCTAAATCGCGAAGTGTGACCGTAAACCCTTCGTCACGGAGCAGGCTAGAGAACACACTAGAAAATATATATATATAAATTTCTACTTATTTGTTTCTATTTCTGTGACCATCAATCAAAACTCGCGAGTTTTTGTATGAACAGACAGAGCACTCATTGGACAAATGGCACCAATACTAAAGAACAAACATGTATCAATAACTACTAAGAAAGCACTTTACAACACAATCTTCCTACCAACTCTAAGCTACCAATGCCAAACCTGGACAATGACAGAAAAAGAGAAAAGAAAAATCACAACAACAGAAATGAGGTTCCTGAGAAGAATACTCAACGTATCAAGAAGAGATAAGATCAGAAATGAAGGAAACAGGACTAAAGTGGGGGTTAAAGCAGCACTAGATTTATTAGAAAGCAGCAAGCCAAATGGTTTGGCTATGCAAGTAGGTTACCAGTCAACAGCATATCACAACAAGCAATGGTGTACAGACCAGATGGAAACAAAGGAAGAGGCCGACCACGTAAACGTTGGACGGAGGGAATAACAGAGTCCATGGGAATATCGATACATGAAGCCCATAATCGGGCACTCTCACGATGTTTATGCTTCACGTCGACACTGCAAGGTACAAGAGGAACACGATGATATGAGATGAGACAGAGCACACTGAGGTCTATTTGTTTACTTACTGTATGCAACATGTTGACTCATTGTATAACACTGCTATAGGAATCTTAGTTAAAGATCAAAGCGAATCATTGTCAATATTGTTGTTGTTGTTGTTGTTGTTGTTGTTGTTGTTGTTGTTGTTGTTTTGTTTGCTCGCTGTGAACGCGAGAATAGTCTACACTGGACTGATTTTTGCGGGTGGGCTAGCTTTCCCTATTACAAGTGTCCACCGCCATCAGGTGAACCCGCTCCGATTTCTGAAGTACTTGTAATTTGCATCCGTATGTTAAGGACAAGAAGTCAATATTTTAGTCCAACTGACTGGTATAGGAGTTGAACCCGCTATCTCAGCATAAGCACACCGGCAGTTTAAGAAGGAGTGGTCTTATCCATACGACCTTGCTGACATCCGTCTGTATTATAATAAATTGTTTATTTTACTAGAAACCTCTATATTATAATATATTATTTATGTTAAGAGTCTTCTGTATTATAATACAATTGTTTATTTTAAGAGAATCTTCTGTATTTGAGTGCACTTGTTTATTTTAAGAGAACCCTCTATATTATAATACATTGTTCATTTTATGAGAATCCTCTGAATTTAATACATAGTTTATTTTAAGAGAATCTCTGTATAATAACGTTTTCTTGGTATTTTCTGCTTACAAATCCACTACCAAAAAATAGCTTACTTTCAAGTTCGCCTTATCTCTCTGTGTATCTAAACAGAAGAATATACTCACCAGCTTTTCACTGATGCATGAAATGAGTTCTTATAAATTCTGACAGTTTAGATGTGACAACAGCGCTGACTGGGAAATAACTTCAGGTGATTCTGACGGGACACACCTGTCATGTATTCCCGGCTCTTGTATTTGAAACGTGTGCATAGCCTGGTAGTACGGATCATTAAATACGAGAAGGGCGATAACCTTTTGATGGGAGATTGTTAAAGGGAAATTGCGATCAGGCCATCGTGGTAGCATCATTTGAGGGAGACAGTGTTCTACAGAAGAGTTAATTTACGAGACAGTTATTTACACATACATTACGTGATGAAACACTTATTTACACAAATGGGATGATGGCGCTCATAAACCCTGGAAGGAAATCATCTCCGCGAAGGACACATCGAATGCGCACTCAAAAGTTGCATATTCTTTACAGGACGTCGAAGTCAATCCCGGCATTATTTGGCTGTTTGTGATTTCTTAGCAAGTTTACGTTCAGTCGGCACTCATGCCATTTCATGGAAACCAACGCCAGGCGGTCTGCTTTCAAATCGCCCACAGCCGTGTTTCGAACGCAGTAGACAAGATTACGAATTGCATTCGTAACTCCTACGTCACATAGCCGGCTTTGTGAAAGCAAAGGCTAGGTCAATAAAGCCCGACAGAACATGTGGACAGGCAAAGCCCACAAGCCCGGGAAGGCAATCTGACTATGGGAGGGAAAGTCGAGAAAAGAAACCTCAACAGTCGAAGTCGGAAGATGTTGACCTAAGTGGCACGAGACAAGAAGAAGAAGAAGAAGAAGAAGAAGAAGAAGAAGAAGAAGAAGAAGAAGAAGAAGAAGAAGAAGAAGAAAGGGGAGAAGGAGGGGATAGGGAGTAGGATGAGGGGAATGGGGAGGGGAGGAGGCGACGAAGAACGAAAGCGAAAGCAAAGACGAAACTCATTTACATATGCATAACTTTCGGTATCCGTGGCCTAAAAGCTTGCGAACGAGATTCGTGAGCCACTTACCACGCGTTCGAAACACAGCGGCGACCGATTTGGCAGCAGATCGTGTCACGCTGGGTTTTTAATGTGTTGGTAGTGGAGCCGGTTGTTCAGAAAGCAATGGCAAACTACTGAACGTACAACTTGCAAAGACATCAACAATAGCAGTAAAATGCTAGCGTTGACAGCGATATTCTGTAAATAGGATATGAAAAAAAAAAAACTTTAAAAGTAAAGTGCCTTTTAAGACGTCTTGGGGTGTACCGGTTATGTGGTGCTAACCCCATTGTTTTACAGACAGCTCTTTTTTTAAGTAAAGCAAAAGGTATGCATCCGCGGTAGCGTAGTGGATAAATACGCACCGCCCCTGTCTGGTGGTCATGGATTCGATCCATGTCGGGACGGATTCAGATTTAAAAAATTAATCTGGACTCCTAGGTGGACCTAAGAAATAGATACCAAGAAATGGGGGTCAATAAATGGGTATCAAAAAATTGGTACCAAGATATGGGTATCAAGAAATGGGTATCAAGAAATGCCAACGAGTGCGGATTGTTGTATAAAAATATGGGTCCAGCACCGGATGCCCCATGAGGCATAAGACCTGTAAAGGGGCACTTTACTTCATCATCATCATCATCATCATAATCATCATCATAATCATCATCGTCGTCGTCGTCGTCGTCATCGAGTGCCCTGCCGGACGGCGTAGGCGTTCATGTCTCTCCACAGATCTCGGTCTTTGGTGTTCTGGATCAACTCTACTGATGACATTCCTCAATGCCACTGTCTCAATCCGTCCAGCATCATTTCTCTTGGTCTGCCTCTGCCTTTCTTCCCCTCGATCTTTCCAGTTGTCACAATGTTCTACAATGCCTCTCCTCTCATCACTTGACCGAAGAAAGATGTTTGTCTCTTTCTTATTGTTGTATATAATGTTCTAGCTTCATTTGCCTCTTTCAGGCAGTCGTTATCAGTTAGTCTGGCAGTCCAAGGAATTCGCAACATTCGCCTCAAGAACCACATCTATGTTGCGTCTAAGTTCTTCCCCTTTACTCTTTTTCTCCGCATATCCTTTACAGGACGTTGCAGTCAACACCATCATTTTTCAGCAGCTGTTGATGTCTTGGCAAGATTATGCTCAGTAGTTTGCCATTGCTTTCTGAGTGATCGGCTCACATACCCACGTAAGTAACCAACACGACGCGATCCGCTACCGAATCTCGCGCAGCTGCGTTCCCCACGTGGATATACGGTATTACGGAGAAAGTCGTTAACCCCTTGCCCTTTATTTACTTGACTTAAAAGGAGCCCAATGTTACTGGGGCCCATAAGTGAAGTTAAGAATAGTTACACTGTAACCTACCATGAATGTCGTCAGGGGTTACTATGGGGGTTTAGACCTCATTAAAGGCTATTAACTTGGGATTTAAACCTTACATCGACTCTGTAGCTATGGGAGTTACGAATGCAATTTGAATCTCACGGCAGACTATTAACGTGAGTTTTCAAGACTTCTCTATGAAGACCAGACGGCGAAAGACGGGATAAAACTATATTCACATGGCCTAGTATATATTAATCTCAACCATTTTCGCATCCACTGTAGTATTTACCGTAGGATTACTATTTTAATTAACAACCATCATCATCATCAACATCAATGTTGTATCTGCAGACACCGAGCCAAGCCGTCCAGTCCAAGCCACCAGTCATCGCTCACGTCGCACCCCGACAACGCCAAGTACTACACCAGTTGTCACTACGCATGCGCACCAGTGGTTGCTAGACAACTTCAGGTAATGTATAAAATAACTCACCTGTAACACCAAATATCAACGTATTTAACTGATTCGGTGCCAAACAAAATGAAGGTTTGGATCAACCATGTTACACAGTCAAATGCACAAGTATATAATGTAAATTTCTATTCACTATGCATTGAAATTGCGTACGATGCCACGATATAAAACGCATAGCACGATGACCCTAGTAATGCGGTATATCGTCCTTCTGTCCCAATGGAAGGTCACATGTGAGGATATATTATTTAATCTTTATCAATCGAAATGGGAAAAGGAGTCAGTAGACGCCATATCAATCCAGTCCTGAAATACGGAAGTAAATCATGGACAATTAATATGCAAGTGAGGAAGCTGCGACGATATTTTTTTTTTTGTAGGAGAATGATATGAACACAGAGAGGATAAAATAGTAATGAAGATATTACTGAAAGAAGTTAATCCACAAAGAGAATTGGTTATTCGAGTAAGAAGAAGTATGAAGATAACATCAATAGATTGACGAACAGCAGTCTGATAGAATATAAATCAAGGCGAGAGGCAGACAGTGTTGGAGATCTATTGCAGTCAATCTTCATTGTGGAGACGGCATATGATTGATCAGAAGAAGACAGTGCACTTTGTTTGGCCATGTCATGAGAAGGGGACAGCTGGGGCGTGTCGTGACAACAGGAAAGTTGGATTGGAAGAGAAGTAAGAGGAGAACAGGAGAGAACATGCTGGACAATTAGATATCAAAGGATGGAGGATCATGAGTATCAGAAATGTTGACTGGTAGTACACAAGACAGAAGGTTGTGGACAGACATGGTCACCATGCACGCGTATGTGTACGTGTGTGTGTGTGTGCGTATATCTGTTAGTGTGTATGGCGCTATGTTTAAATTATGTGTATACGTGCGCGCACGCGCGCGAGCGAGAGCGTGTGTGTGTGTGTGTGCGTGCGTGCGTGCGTGTGTGTGTGTGTGTGTGTGTGTGTGTGTGTGTGTGTGTGTGACATTAAAGTTTTACTTTACATGTAAAATAACCCCTTCCATCTGCTCTACCTCGCCCCCGACATAACTCATCCGGTCTAGAGCAGAAACATTTTTTTTATTCTGTTCGTTAGAAAAGTGTGACAGTTCTCTGATACTCATTTAACACGACTAAATTGACCCCAGGGATGTATACTTAGGGGAAAAAAACTTAAACCATACTATTAGCAGGGATCGAATCCCTGACCACGGTGTCGCTATGCGAAGGCACTAACCACTACGCTATCACAAGGCTAGCATTATAAAATCACGTTGTATGGAGTCCACACCCAATGGCAGAAGAGGATTACTACAGCGCGAAAACAAATTTAGTAACTATGCTATTGGGTGATAGTAACTGCATTTTCACAATTCCCAGTCATAACGGGTCAACAGTTCGAAATCAGAGACAAGAGATTTGGAAGTAGATCGCTGTACGTTGATTTCGGTAGTATGACAATCGTTCTTTCAGAAAGCAATGGCAAGCTCTTCGTCATCATGTGCCATGCTGATTAGCGCGAGCGGTCATGTTTCGCCATCCCATCAATGACCAGAGTCATTGATCAGCTCTGTATTCTTGTCTCGATCATGCCGTGTGGCCAAGCCATCAAGATAATTACTGCTCTGCCTTCCCCTTGCTATTTCTTCCTCAGTGTTGGCGGTTGCCATCAAGTTTTCTCATTTATTTCTTCTTATAACGTATCCAAAACATTGTGACTGTCTACGACTGATTTCTCTAATCAGTTTATGGTTCTCATTGGCTTCTTGTGGGACTTGCTTGTTGGTTTCTCTGTCTATCCACAGCATTTGCATTTTTTCTCAGAAACCACATCTCTACTGCCATTAGATGTGTTTCCAGCTTGTCTGCTCATTGCCCACTTTTCACATTCATACAAAAGTACGGGTTCTATGTAGCACTTCAACACTCTTTTCTCGTTGCAATATATCTTATATATATTTTTATTGGTCAGTATGTTTTCAGTCTTTCAAAGGGTTACCTTCGCCATAGCGATTCTTGTTCTAATCCAAACGTAACAATTTCCTAGACCAGTGGTTCTCAACCTTTTTTCGCCCAATGCAACCCTCCACCATAAGTTCAGAATGCCATCCCCCTCCTTTTCGTATTTCCTCCCTATAAATCCCTCCCCCATCCCTGCACAGTATACGTAAAAATTTAAGCTAAATTTAATAACATACAAGTCCAGACGTCTACAAAAAACGTGATTTGCGGTTCTACTTACGTTATAAAAAGAATTTCAGAAGGGCGAGAAGTACATAACTATAAAGTATGGAGGGAAAAACAATATCAAGTAATCGGTTCTTGTACGCGATCATGAAATAATCTTAATTCCACCACCCCCCGCCCCCACCCCCCCCCCCGAAAACCCTAAAATCCCCCATGGGGGGGGGGGGGAATTCCCCACCGGTTAAGAACTATCACAGGTGTAGAATCCATAGTACGTTGCCTGGACATTCACAGCCCATAAAAGCTGGAGTTGACTGCAACGTACTGTAAAATGACAAACAACTAACTAGCATGCTAGTTTTAATACATATTTTTGTTTTCAGACAACTCTCAATGGAGACAGGGCACACACATCGGTTGTTCCTTCCGGGTCAAACGCGACTAATGGCCACTACCACCCAGGATCATACCCGCAGCGAAACTGCCAACAGATCAACTACCATCGCTCCCGCCATCACCAGTTTCAACAACCCTGTCTAATCATCACCCCGTATGGCCAAGTTCCTGCCCACACGTCATCACTCGTCGTTCCACAGCACTCGAGGTACGGCCCGGGACACTACCGCAAGTTTGACGGGACTTACAGTTCCTCGAGTGTCACGAACAGCGACAGGTCGCCCGTTTATGAATCTATTGGTGATACAGACTCTATAAGAGAACGAGCTCGGGGTCGAGGGGCTTCTCTTTCCGAGTGCGAGTTCTGTGAATGTGGTGGGGACCACAGCAGTGACCAGAGTGGGTATACAGGATATCAGGACCCCATCGTCCTTGGGGAGCACGGGACTCTTAGTGATGTTTCTAAAAATAAACTGGGTCAGACTGTTATCAGGGGCTACAGTGATATGGGGTCAGTTTGTTTATCGCAAGCTCACGAAGACCCTCCTGGACCTTGTCCTCCAATGTTTATAGATGGTTACTATGGTGATAAGTGCCCACAGACATTGCCATTAAGGCCGCTACGTGGTAATTCAGAACGAGAAGATGGCAAACCATCGGACTATGCAGACATTGATCCTGACGAATTGTCTCCACTGAAACGTAAGAACAGCAGTAGCCAAAACGAGGAAAATGAAGACGATAAATCTATCAGAAGACGACCATCTTCAGTCAGCTGTTACAGTAACAACAGTTCTCAGTATAGAGAAGGAAATATTGCTGGCCAAAGGAGAGTCATTCCTGCACTGCATCCTAATTATTTTGCAACAACTCACGATGAGATCAGCTGATAGATATACCATTCGTGTATATAGTTCAATCTCTTCATAATTTTGCTAAATCTTTCATTTCTTTCAATGCACTAGACAAGCCCACATTGGTTGATAATACTTTAAACGATCCAGTGTGTAAACTGATTAAGCGTGAGCAAAAGGAGGTCTTTCTGTTGCTTATTTCTCCATGCAGAAGCAAACAGCCAACATCCACCCAACCATGCACCGGATTAGAAAATGGTTGGTATGCGTGGTTGTGCGTGTATACTCCTGTATACTCCCAAGAGCTAAAGAAAAAGAGGAAGGTGGAATAACTGTATACCTCTTGACTAGTAGCGGGCGCGTTGGCGTAACGGATACAACGTTACACTAACAATGGCTTGAGCGTGATCGGTTAGGGCTCGATTCTTTGACTTGCCGCTCGCTACGAGAGGGAAAGATTGGTCACCTATTCCTCCTCGCACCAAGGCCTGCAACATCTGATGATCACAGATCCATAAGCAGGTTGCTACTTCGGGGTTTGTTTATGACTAATATTGACAGAAGGCAAGGGAAAACTAGTAGATATCATTTCTGGTTTGCTGGTTATATAGTCGACCTTTGTGTTGTACGAACGCTTAAGATATGTATTTCTTTAAAAATCCATCAATATGTATTATATCTTAGACTTCTGTTCATTGGCGTGACATTAAACTATATCTGCAGGTGTGTTTATGTTGTTGACTGCAGTGTTTTCTGCAGATCTTCAATGATACATTATAGCTGGGTCATATGGTCGAGCATACCCCAGGCTGTCATTGGAAAGTCTTCTGCTGACGGAGATCTTTGACTTGAAGGTGCACAGAAGCAAGCACCGTTCATGCACCATCGGTGTGGGTGCAAGTGAAAGCTCAACCCAGCTGCTGTCGAAATATGTGCGCGGTGGAGAATCAAAGTACGTTTGCTGCATCTGGTATTTGTCGCTGACATCTGGAGAGTAGAGACATTAAAGAGAAGGTCAGAGTGCGAACTAGGAAGAAGAAGAAACATTTGAAGACAGGAATGAAGAGTGCAGTTAGGGAATAGGGAAATACAATGGGAGAAGATTCTTCAGGATGTTTCATTGTGGCAAGGACAAGTATCAGCACATGAGTCAATACATTCTGTTAGAAATAGCAAGACATGGAGATGTATGATCGCCAAACTCCAGTTAAGATACGTGGTGATGATGATGATGATGATGATGATGATGGTGATGTTGATTATGATGATGATGATGATGATGATGATGATGATGATGATGATGATGATGATGATGATGATGATGATGATGATGATGATGATGAAGACGACGACGACTATGATGATGATTATAAGAATGATCTTTTAATGCTTCTGTTTTAATGCGACCTAGGATGGGTAAATCACTGTCTTTGTGTTCCGTGAATTCATGCCAGTTTTTAACCTGTTGATGTTTCTTGGTACTTTGATGTGATGACTTTGCAGATTCGCCCACGTGTATTGAATACCCCGAAAGACTCAACCCATAGAGGGGTTGACTTTCGAATACCTGGTTCAAAACCTGACCGTGGCATTGTTCTCACGTACTGTATTGTGGCGTACCTGTCTTTGAGTGTCAGGAGGTGGCAGACAAGACACAGAACCGGCATTTTTATCTCACAGTAACACGACCTAGAATATACTATATATGAGAATTTAACAATAGAGCTAGTACTTTAAATCACCAGAAAATCGTTCCTCCTGTAACTATATAGCACGACCTGTTTGAACGTCAGGAAGATACATATGGTGCTAGTTCCATATCTTTATTGACCAATCTGTACTCGATGGTTGATGTGGTTGGTATCACAGCAACTGCCATTATTGTCCACGCAATTCTCTGATATCCTTTAAGGCTGGGTCGATCTTGGAACCTGGGTTAGTGAAGGGGAAAATCTCCGCCTCCAAGGGGATTTTAAACACATGGCCACAGAGACGGCAGGTAAACGTGTGCTTCGCTGCGCAACGGCGTCTCTAGTTTTTAACGCCACCTATAAGGCTTGGGCATCTGTCACCACTACAGCTAGGGAAGGATCCCTCCATATACGGATAAAGCGTATTCTTCTTCTTCTTCTTCTTCTTCTTCTTCTTCTTCTTCACTCACCTTCAGAAGTCAATATGAATACATGCAAACAAAGCAGCAGTCAACTTGAGCATATTGATATCCCCATAGAGGTTGTTCTCAAATGAAGCGGCTGCTGGCCATAATAGCTTTATCTGTTCTGCATATGTTGGGCACTCCTACAGCAAATGTCTAGCTGTCGTTGTATCAGTTCCACAATTGCATTCATCATTAGCTCCTATCTTTAGATGGACAACATACTGACCAATTAAAAATGTGGCAATTGCATCAAGAAAAAGAGTGTTGAAATGATACAAAGAACCTGTATTTTTGTATGTATGTGAAGCGTACATATCTAATAGAATTGGAAATGTGGTTTCTGAGGAAAATGCAAAGACTACCACGGACAAACACGAAAGAACAAATGAGCAAGTCCTATAAGAAACAAATGAAAACTGTAAACTGATTAGAGAAATTAGACGTAGACAGTCAATATTTTGTGGCCACGTTATAAGAAGAAATAAATTGGAGAACTTGGTGACAACTGGCAAGATTGAGGCGGAAAAAACAAGAGGAAGGAAGAGAAGTAAATATATGGATGGCTTGGTCACGTGGCATGATTGAGACAAGATCACAGAGCTGATCCAGGACTCTGGTGATCTTGTCAGATGGCGAAACATGACCGCCCACGCTTATCGACATGGCAAACGATGATGATCTTTAGATTACGAAACGTGGTTTTTCAGTTTGTCCGTAGTATGAAGATTGTGTCTTGTTCTTTTCGGTTGATTTGGGAGGATGAATCTGTTACTAAAGAAGAGAAGAATGGAGACGCGGAAGTTTCAGCGATCTACCCAGATAATACAAAAGAACGCTCCTGTTCGCCAACTGGAATGTTGCTCTGACAATGCTGCGATGACGCTAAGCATTGTTGCAGAAATGAAAAATATTACAACAATCTTCAATCAGAACGTTGACTTGTATACTGATGCATTGTCAATTCTGCAAGCTCTGGGTGGTGACTAAATGCAAAAATTTAATAGAATCCTAAGTGCGGGATACACAGCTAGAGAGAAGTGCCACAGTGCTGCAAACTAGGAAGAGCAGACGAATACCATTCCATTGTGGCATGCCGGGAAATGAAAGAGCAGTAGCACAGTTGATACCAACCCTTTGTTAGTTAGTCTTAGTTAGTCTTTCCTCTTGAGCCTAAGGCGGCGCATAGGGCAGAATTCTTGGCTCTCCATGTCTGGCTACCTGCTGCTACCTGTTGTAGATCCTGGATGTTCACTTGTCCGTTGAATGAGCCTTCACTGATGATGGTTCTACGCAGGGTCTCTCTTGGTCTTCCCCGTTTTCTTTTCCCTACTGGTGACCATAAGAGGGCTTGGTTGGGGAGTCTTATCTTGTCCATTCTGAGTACATGGCCGATGTAATTCCAACGGCGTGTTCTTATAAAATTGGATACAATGTCTTGCTTAGTCTCTTGTCTTATTTGCGTATTGGTTCTGAAATATGTCCAGTGGAGGTTTAGAATTTTTCTAAGACATTTGTTCTCAAAATTGTCTAATTTTTAATCTAAAGCTACCGTTTGTTGCATGCCGGGAAATAAAACACATCTTTTATTTATTTATTTATGTGTTTATTGAGAATCCAAAGTCCACACCAGAATCGACACAGTCTGCTAGGGTCTGAGGCGGGAGTACAACGCACCTTTTATTTATTTATTTATTTATTTATTTATTTATTTATTTATTGAGAACCCAAAGTCCATACCATAAATCGAGACAGGCTGCTAGGGTCTCAGGGGGGAGTACAACGCACCTTTAATGTATTTATTTATTTAATGAAAATCAAAAGTCCACACCATGAATCGGACAGTCTGCGGGTGTCAGAGGCGGACATGGTAATCCTACGCCAGTTTCTAACGTGTCCTGGACTATCGGCGCATAGATATATATAAGCTATTAGCGATCACTTGCATTGAGAAAAAGAGTGCTGAAGTGCCATATAGAAACTATACTGTTTTGCGCAGTTGCAATGTGGACAATAAGCTGTGAAACGTCTAATGACAGTGGAAATGTCATGTCTGAAGAAAATACATTGCAAACAATACCATGAACGGACAGAACAACCAATGAACAAGTTCAAAGAGAAACAAACGAAATTTGTAAATTGATTAGAGAAATTAGACGGAGACAATCACGAGTTGGGCAGTGTTCTGAGGGAGGGGGGAATAAACTGGAAAACCTGGTGACATCTGGCAAGTTTGATGGGAAAAGAGCAAAGAGGTGGCTTGGCCAAGACCCTGGATGGCTTGACTAAGAACACAGACCTGATCCACGACTGCAGATCGTATGAGATAGCGAACCAAGAGAACCATGACCGCCAGCGCGTATAACAATGTCACATGATGATAGTGTTGATGATGATGTTGATGATGATTATAATGATGATGATGATGATGCCGATGATGATGATGATGATGATGATGATGATGATGATGATGATGATGATGATGATGATGATGATGATGATGATGATGATGATGATGATGATGATGATGATTGCCACAACGCAACTCCCGCAATTATCAAATTGGCAACGTTAACGTTGAAGCAATAATAAGCTCGAACTGTAAATGCGAAGAATCAACCGACGCCATCCTAAACAACAGTACTCACACATTCTTTTAATGATGCGCTGGATCAATACAATGGATTCATCGAGAACAAATGAATTGTCCCTTTTAACACAGGAACGGCATTCACACAAAATATTTACGACTCTATCCCAGTAATGTCCGACTGTAGTTAGGAGCTCAATCTATCTCGCTGTTCTCATTTTTCACCGATTGTCTAGGGTGTTCCATGCCTTCAGGTCCTCCTCTCAATATTGATACTTTCCTCGTTAGACATCCTCCACCTGATAGTCCTCAGCCAAGCCTTTGCCTTCTCACAACCAAATCTCCAAACGAACACGGGCTTCACACAATATGTCGCGCTTCAGCCGAATCACACAAGGTCCTCTCCCTTGTCCTTTCTGTTGATAACTGACGTCACTCCTTTGTGTTCTTTATCAACAGTTTCTTGTGGTGTTTTCCTCTATGATTTTCTACCGCTTTTTCCGATGATGTCATTATGTCTAAACGCAATGTGGCAGTATGCCCCCCTCCCTTTTAAAATGATGTAATCATTTTTTACATCAAGAGAATTAACCTGACACATAGCAGTGCAGACACAATGACTTTTATGGGACTAGCAAGATGCTATGGATACCTATCGATTACCCACAAATAAAAAAAATTAATATATAACGGGCACGCCCTCCAATCTACACACCAACGGTAGATGTCGTGTATACAGCCCATGGGGAGGCTGTACTAACTAATCATAAAGATCAGTCCCTCATTTGTCCCTAAGGACAAGCGTCCTTCTCTAGGTCAAAACCTGGAGTA
The DNA here is from genome assembly GCA_014155875.1 of Cepaea nemoralis. Classification (NCBI taxonomy): domain Eukaryota; kingdom Metazoa; phylum Mollusca; class Gastropoda; order Stylommatophora; family Helicidae; genus Cepaea; species Cepaea nemoralis. Next base: position 269,126 of record JACEFZ010027359.1, on the reverse strand, counting down.
AGGGGACGTGAGGAATAAACAGGTACCAGTTGCATCTACTAGTGTCTTGTAACCATCTGTGCTATGTCAAGAATCTCAATCTCATTAAACGGGTAGGTGAGGTATTAGTATTATGACGTCATAATTTTAGGCGTAATCGAGGTAAATGCTCCTTAGAGACGTCATCATAAACCCTTTGTGTAGGTGTGGCAATAATGACCGAGTGACAATATCATATAACGGCGTATTTCATAATGTGGTGGCTATACTTGGCAATAGCGATCACAGTAAAATTGAAAACCTATGACTCATCATCATTAAGTACCAAATATAAACAATAATAATAAGAATATGTAACTACTTAACTTTATGAACTGAAATTATATAAAAGAAAATATATATATATAATTCTATGCTACGCTTTAGCAATAAATTAATAATTAATTAATGAAATGAATAATGTTACTCAAGTAGTGATCACAAGGGTACAATTAATATTGACATATGTCGTTTCGCGACGAAAACCGTGTCTATTCTCATTTACTGTATCAGTGTTCAACACATACACTCTAATCAATAGTCAGGTTTCGATCCACGAAATAGCACTATAACTATCAATGTTTACCGCGAATATGCTGTAATAATATGACATAACAGTATATTAGAAATACAAACGATTTCCGATAATCTAGAAGTGTTCAGGTATAGTTCGTCAATTACAGCGCACATGGTCAATCACACTCGATTGTGCAGTGTCACTTGTCATGGCGAACAATGTCCCTGCCAAAGAACGAATTGAACAAACCATGTACATATCCATATAACACTAATAAATTTCACATAATTCGCAATTTGTTGTTTTCAACAGTAATCTACCTGGGTGAATGTATGCAACATATGTTAATCAGCCTAACGAAAATCCAAATACGAACGCAGACAATAAGTAAGAAAATATAACACACATAATTTTTTTTTTAGAGACGACTAAGAAGATCTTTAAGAATGTTATCATCGTCTAGAATTTGGCAGATCTTAACATTGTAGACTTTCACAGAATAATAATCCGTAAGAACTTCTACGAAATAAATAAGAAATATAATATAATATTCGGATTCAACAATAATAAATATTTAAATCAATTAATATTCAGATTGATAATGCTAGTGATAACGTTAACCAGCAATGTGATAGCTAAAGTAGAGAATAGGATTACGTTTGCTATCATCAGATTGTAAAATAAGGTATAACAGAGATAGTGTGGCAAATTCTGAAAAGTATAGCCTTTATATCGGCGAAATTCAGAACAACTTCTTTTGTAAGACCCTAATGTGTCTGTAGTGTATTATGTGTTGATATAAACCTAACACTTTCATCCCATTTTATTTTTCTATTTTTTTCCTTTTATTCTTTCTTTCATTCAATTTCTTTCTTTCTTTCTATCTTTCAAATCTGTAGAATCTCTCTTCTGCACTCATGCCAATATTTGTACATTGTAACTTTGTTGATTGGAACAATGTAATTGTTTTCAGTCTTGTGTATCCTCTGTAATGCGTACGCTGCAATGAGGTATGTTTGGTAAATCTGTACCAGAAGTGAGACAAGTAAGTAAAGATAAGTGTATTTTGTTTTCTGTAATGTTCTTTGTATTTACTTATCAAGTTCGTAAAGTATATCTTTACCCACACGCTAACGTTTACAACCTTTGTTTTGATTTGCGTACAAATGTTTGTGGTGGATTTCTTGGTTTCTGTTAACCAACCTATAAGTTTCTTGACTTGTGAGTAGATAGTTGCAATGCCGCAAGCAATGTATTTCTTTGATTGTGCGTACATGTTTGTGGCATACTTTTTAACTTCAGCGTGTATGTGTGTAATACACCTCCTGACTTCTGTGTGTACGTTTGTAATATATTTCTTGCCCCTTGTATGCATGTTCACGATATGTCTTTTTGTTCGTAAGAAACCGTTTGTACAATGTTCCTTGAGCTGTGCGTATATGTATGTACTGTTGCACATAACATATATTTTTGAACGAAAATAAGTCTTTATGACAACATATGCAACCTGTGTCATGGTTGACTTCGCTAAAGTTATGATCAGAGCAATCATTATTGTTATCAAATTCCATTGCCGTTGTTTAGGAAACACTTTAGTATGTTGTCTCTGTTGTTTGTACTGAGTACGTGTAACCTTTACTCTCTTTTTAGGATGTTTTAGAAAAATGTCATTGAGAGACATGTAATCACGTTTGATTTGTTTTTGAGTATCAGTTATTTCTTCATGTTTGGGTTCATTTACTTTGTGCAAATCTTGGTATTCGCAATTCTTTATCGTTGTGTTATCACACATTTGAGTTATATCGTTTTCGTCACCAGTTGGTGTGATCTGTTCTAATTGCGAGTTTTCTATGTTTTCGTCATCGTCAATGATGAACATAGTGCTTGTTTCATATCTTTGTCCCTGTTTCCTTTTCTGCTCCTTTACCAAATTCTCCAATTTTTCAGTTTTTTGTATTGCAAAATTCCTGAGTTCTGAACCGGTTAAACCCAACGTCGTACCTATCTTCATGTAGTCCTGAAATATCGACGTCATCTTGTCCTACCTGTGCGATAACTTATCTAGCTAAAATATGATAGAGGAGTGTGCAAAGAATACAAAAGAAAATGATGATGATGATGATGATGATGATGATGATGACGATGATGATGATGATGGATGATGAGACTACGACTTAATTTTTTAATAATTTCCATTGTTATTGAATATGCAGACAAAGTTTTCAAGTTGGTGACACTGTTAATGACTTCACTGTCAATTGACATCTGTTGTTGACATGTTGTTGTGTCCGTGGACGTTAAATTTTATTTTATTTTAATTCAGTAAAATGTTTGGAATGTTAGTCTTCAATTGATATACTACACATAATTACTTTGTCTTGTTCTCACTGTTTCTGTTTGTGAATTTGTAATACCTGCTTCTATCATTATCCCAGCTGTTCTTTTCTTCTCTGTCCAGGACACTCTCCACATTTTTCTCAACATTTAATCTCCACTTCCCCATGTGTTTTTTTTTTTTTTTTTAAACATAATTTTATTACATGTCTATCATTTTCATCTTCTCCTTTCGTTCGCTTGAACTGTAACTGCAATGTTGTCTCTTGTATGAATCTACCAGTCTTTTTGATTTCACTTAGCGGTCCATGGAGTTTATCTTCCACTGTAGTCACTCTAGGCCAGAAGTTTGCCTGGATATGTTGTAGTTTGGGCAGTCTTGGAGTTTGTGCTCTGCTGTCTGCGACGCCAAACCACATGTGCACGTGGCTGAGTTTGTCTTTCATTGACATTCATACAGAAGAGCAGACCATACACAACCTTTCAGCAAGCGGATTCTTTACGTGGTGTGATATTTCTCTTTTTCATGACGCCATTCATAAAATCATTGGTAAAAATCTAATGAAATCTGCAATATTTGATAACTATGGAAATATCACGATACTGTTATTGAATATGTGCAATAATATTAGATTATTCTTAAAAGGAAGCAGACTTGGTGATGGCCTCGTGTTCCGGTGTTCGAATCCTGGACACTGCAATTTTTTATTTTTTATTGACATAGGCTCCCAGGTCGCCCCAAAATCAAATGGACGCTATGAAATGTCCTGGGAAGTAAAGGCGACCCCACATCACTCATCTAGTGCCGATCGGTTTGTGAAAATATCACGCTAGCACGCATCAAGGTGTGTAAATGGGTTCCTTTACTTCTTTTATGCTAAGAGTTTAATGGAAACCGAATAATTTTCTGAATGCTCTGGCAATGGTTAGTGAAGGAAACTCGGCGACGAAGGGAACTGATTACCGCACCCCATTGCTCCGTGGCGTAGAATATGTGACATCCCTGCGATAGTGTCTGTTATGGAACTATATTTTTTTTATATAACGTCATTTTCATGACATGTCATTCAACTGGAACACCCGGCATGGAGTTTCTGAGTAGGTCACGCCTTTATACCAGATTTGTGACCCTCTCATAAACATATTGTTGTGAGGATAATGTGATGGTTTCCCCTTGACTTCCATCTATCAAGTCATTAGCACATTAAACCATGTACATAGCGTTTCGGAATATATAGAACTCTCTCTAGCTAGCAAAGTTAATACGTTCCTTTCCTTCCAGACACCAAGACTATGTTTCAAGTTTATAACTGCCCCGTGTCTGGTCTCTTAATGTCTTAAGGCTCACGCCTGAGCGGAACTGCCCTAGTAAAGTCATCAGTGCTGGTATGTTTGGTCCCGTGTATGAGGTTTATGTCCTATGTTTCAAGTTTATAACTGTTCCATGTATGAGGCTTACGTCGATATGTCCTATGTTTCAAGTTTATAACTGTCCCGTGTCTCGCCTCTTAACATCGTAAGGCTCACGTCTGAGCGACACTGCCCTGAAGATGTCGTAGGGGAGGTCGCTAAGAGAGAGAAAGGCCTCCAAATCGTGATTTCGCGAAGGAGCAAGGGCAACCATTACAATCTAATTCATGACGACATACTCACAGTACTTACTATAAAATTAAAAATAAAATGAATAGACAGCAAAGTACCGCTTTACATGCCTTAATTAGTATTCGGTATTCGATGTTAGCCTGAAATTGTTTATGGAACAATACAACTGGTATTCCCTGGGCGATGTTTTTCATGTCACAACGGCCCACTTTGCTTCCCATAATCTTTCCTGCTGTCCATTTCAGATGGTGGACCTATAAGCTAACTCCACGTTGGACTGACTTTTGTATGTGGGCTAGCTTTACCTATTACCAGTGTCCCTCGCCATCAGGCGAACCCACTCCGACGTCTGGGGTACTTGTAATTTATTACCCCAAGTCGAGAACGAGAAGTCAAACTTGTGACCGGAATAGGAATCAAACCCCTACCTCACCGGAAGCTTAAAATCGAGCGCTCTTGTCCGTATTGTCACGCTGACCACCAAAATACCTCTTGAAAACGCTGTTGCATATTCTGCTACACAAGTGGCATTACTGGGTGTATTGTAAAGTCACTTCAGTCTTGCACTGACTGACCATCATCGATGTAAGCCACCCGGGAGGTAGACGACCAGAACGTAGGTGGGTTCAGGATGTGGTCGATTATTGACATCTGGCGGTAAGTATACAGATAAATAACACAACTCTGAAACAAGTTAAAGAATTCAAATACCTTGGAAGTATGATCACAGAAGATGGCAGATTGGACAGAGAAATTGGAATCAGATGTCAGAAAGCTAGTGCACTTATATATCCACTATCACCCTTACTGAAACATCAAAACATACCGATGTCCGCAAAACGACAGATAATAAACAGCATATTCACACCAACCCTATGCTACCAATCTCAAACCTGGTCTTTATCCAAATTACACCTTCGCAAAATCAACACCTGCGAAATGAGATGCCCGAGGAGAGCTGCCAACTTAACAATCCGAGACCGAGTAAGAAATGTTATTATCAGACAGACTGTGGGATCAACACCTTGTGTCATATTTATTGAAAGACAGAAGATCAAGTGGTTTGGCCATGTCGTTAGAATGCAACACCAGCAACTACCATCACTGGCCTTACATCAAAGGTCATCTGCGACGAGACCACGAAGACGTTCAAGAAGAAAATGGATTGACGACATCAGAGACATTGTACAACCACACGGAATGACACTATCCAGTGCCGTCCACCGGGCGCTGGAACGCAAATTATTCCTCCCCACGACGTTTGACGGCAGAAGTGGAAGATGATGATGATGATGATGATGATGATGATGATAACTGAGCTGGGACGTGTGGCTTATAACAAGGCTATGGGTGAGAGGTTATGCATGGCTCAAGGTACCTGGTAATGCATGAGTGACCATCGACACCAAGCAGTTAAGCATGTGATGTTTTTGCCCCATCTTGTATGTGAGTTCTTGTCCCAACGGTTGTATGCGCTTTTTGTTCCAGCCCTTGCCAGAGTTATTTGTTCCATCCTTGTGTGAGTGTTTGTCCCATCAATTGTGTGAGTTTTTTTTTTTTTTTTATTGGGTTGGTGTTTGGCCCATCCTATGTATGAGTTTGTTGTTGTTTTTTTTAAAATCCCGGCCCTTGTATGAATTATGTGTCCCAGCCCTGTATGAATTATTTGTCCTAGCCCTTGAAAGAATTATTTGTGCCAGCCTTGTATGAATTATTTGTCCCAGCCCTTGTAAGAATCTTTTATCCCAGTCCCTACATTGTTTATTTTTTCTTCCCTCAATCCTTTTTCTACAAATAAACCTCGGTCCTATTACATCTTCTGTCCCCAACTTATCAGATCTCCGGTTGACCAGTGGCTAGTACGTTTGCCTGCCGGCTCGATGATCAAGTGTTCGAATCTCCATCAATCCGGAGCTTTTTTTTTTCAATTTCAGTGACCAAGATTTTCAGGTCGACGAAGCCTAAAAGAGGTACGGAAAATATTATGGGGAATAAGTGCGACCAGCATGATATTGAATACATCACTCTTGAAGTAACCATTCATTCTGTAAAAGTGTGTTAATAGTGCCATCAACCCAATATGCCACAAGAAGTGAGAAACGGTCCACTACTTGTGGCTTCTGTCACAAATAGTTGCTACATTATAATACGGAGAAAAGGTTCACGACTGCCACAAACAGTTGCTACATTATAATACGGAGAAAACGTTCACGACTGCCACAAATAGTTGCTACATTATAATACGCATCAAGAAGTAAGAAAAAGTCCACTGCTTGTGACTTCTGCTACAAATTGTTGTACATTAAAATGGCAGCTGTCTGGGGCAGACAGACTTAGCTATTATTTATTCTTATCTGGCAAATGGTTACCAATAATGACAAATTGATAAGTCCGGAAACTGGTATACTTCTCTCTAAACTATGTGTGACAAATACTGACAAACTGAGTGAACAAAATGTTCTAGAATAGAAGAATGTGTGACAAATACTGACAAAGGCATGGAACAGTTTGTTGTAGACTAGAAGAATCTGTGACAAATACTGACAAAGAAAAGAAGACTGTGTGACAAATACTGACAAAGAATAGAAGAATGTGGTACGTATACTGACAAAGGGAGGGAGCAATTTGTTCTAGACTAGAAGAATGTGTGACAAAAACTGACGAATGGGAAACACTGACAGGACAGTTTGTTCTAGAATAGAATAATGTATGACAAATACTGACAAAGATTAGAAGAATGTGTGACAAATACTGACAAAGGCATGGAACAGTTTGTTGTAGACTAGAAGAATCTGTGACAAATACTGACAAAGAAAAGAAGACTGTGTGACAAATACTGACAAAGAATAGAAGAATGTGGCACGTATACTGACAAAGGGAGGTTGTAATTTGTTCTAGACTAGAAGAATATGTGACAAATTCTGACAAATGGGAAATACCGACAGGACAGTTTGTTCTAGAATAGAAGAATGTATGACAAATACTGATAGCAAGAACAGTTTGTTCTAGAATAGAAGAAAGCAATAAAATAGATGAAACCATGGCTTTTCAAGTATAATTTCGATGCTGTAAATAAATGTGGTGATTGCTATATGCCTTTGTTTTTATCTTTTATATAACAACGGATACTCATTTTGTCGACTGCATATGATTATACACTTAAATAAATAAACATTTGCAAAAATGTCAGTTGTTTTCTTGTAACTGTGAAATGTGTGTGGTGTGTAATTGGCTTTCTTGGCTAGGTGCAGAGGCCGCAGTTTTACTATTCCGATTAACTAGGTTCGGAGTCAGTAACGGCGATTATGGAGCAGATTGTGTTGCGTTGATTTTCATAATGGTTTGAGTGTCAGCCGTTCAGAAAGAACTGGCACACACATCATCATCATCATGTGACATGCTGATAAGCGTGGGCGGTACATGTTTCACAGGCTCAAGCTATAACCTGAGTCGTGGATCGGCTTTGTGTTTTTGTCTCGATTTTGCCACGTGGCATTATTGTCTATATATTTACCTGTCTGTCTTCTCCTTGTTATTTTCCCCTTAATCTTACCAGTTGTCACCAAGTTCTCCAGTTTATTTCTCCCCAAAACGGGCCCCAACAAAATTTAGGAAAAAATTGTCGTCAGAATGGTAAACTACTGAATATAAAATTTCCTATACAATCACGAACAGCCATTAAATGATGGGGCTCATTGCGATGTCCTGTACAAGGACAAGCAAAATGAAAACAGGTATGTGTGAGAGAGAATGGGTGGGGGACGAGGGATATATATAGTGAACGGGGGAGAGAAGGGTTGGTCTCATTGTAAAGACTATGAGGAATGGCGTATGCCTCTAACTTGATAGGGTCGATACGACTGCAGTAGGCCAAATGCAGACATTGGAAGTCTTCTTCTTCTTCTTCTTCTCAGACTTTCTTCTTCTTATTCTTCCTCTTCTTCTTCTTAGCAAAATGTCGTTCAAACCCGATGCATAAAGTCCTTTTACTCGCTTTTAACATTTTATATAGGCTCCAGTTTTAGTTTGGTCTGGGGCTGATGTTTTGATTATGTTAATGTCAATAATGCTTGACAAGCACTTCCAGCTAAACTATCCAAAATCCAGTAAGAAATGATGTTATCAGACAGACAGTGACAGACGTTCAAAATGAGCAGCGTGGAAGCCGCAAAGACTATCAAGATGATGCAAGAAAAAACGTGTCTGCTAGCCGCAGCACAACACTAGAACCTGAAGAAACATTAAAGAAAGCTACCACTTCTACACTATATGAAGCCGCTTCCGTCGCTCAACCGACGTCAGAGACTACAACTTTAACTGAAGCCAGCAGCAGCCGTGAAAATTTCAACAGCACCAATACGAAGCAGCCCAGTTTACCAAAGACCTCCACATCGGAGGAAACAACAACAACAGAGGACTTCACCGGCACATTACTGCTAAAACAGACAAGCGTGGGAGAAGCCAAACTGTCGGCGCTAGCAACAGACAAGATAATCAGTCTGTTGGAAAACGAGCTGGGAAGAAACAGCATCTACCAGCTAAGTGAGACACCTGATGGAGTAGTGGTCTCCGTCAACAAAAACCCAAAGACCACAGCACTTATGCAGAAGATTGCATAAGGAGAGAAGGCCGACATCAAGCTTCACCAGGGCATCTTATTGGAAGCCACCCGGCACCGCACAAGTAAACGATGGGTCAATAAACGAGTCAAGACCCATCTCACCAACGACCAGATCAGAGAGATGCTGTCGCGGGAAAACAAGAAACTCAAGATCACCAGTGCTGAGAGGATCATCGGCAAGAATAACATCCCCTCCACAGTCATCATCGTAACATCGGAGGACCGAGTGATCCCTCAATTCATCAGATGGGACAAGAGAGACCAAGTTGCAGAGCACTACATACCGAGAGTGCTGCAGTGCTCTAAGTGCCCGAAGTTTTGGCACACCTGTGTGCCGTAGGCGACACGTTGGTTGTTCCTACGCCTAAGGCTGGTGTGTTGTTTTGATTGGCACTTTATGATATATAGTCGAGTTTACAATCTAGATTCTGCGTTCGTAGCAACTCATGTGCAGACAATTTGTCCTTTCTATGACATGTACCGCCACTCTCTCTGGCCGAGGGGTTACAACACTTTCTCCGTAATCCAGTTTATCACGCAGAGTCTCGTAGCGGGAGAGAACTGGGAGCGGTTCGACCCCCGCTGGTGACTTGCGGGTTACTGAGCCGGCCGCTCAGAAAGCAATGGCAAACTACTGAGCGTAATCTTGCCAAGAAATCAACAGACAACTGAAAGATGCTGCTGTTGACAGCGATGTCCTGTAAAGGATATGCAAAAAAAAAAAAAAAAAATGACATGTACCTCTTCTCTGTGCGGGCGTGCTTCTGTGCCATTTCATTGAAATCTCAAGATGGTGGCGTGGTCTTCTTATCATCGCCATCTCTACTATTATATTAGGCTCTAGTTTCTCTCTTCCACTGTGCATGTGATACCAATCAGCTATTCGAAACAGAATTCAACACGTCCTCAAGAACATCACACTAATACTGTTTCCGCTTGTTTATTCTCCAAGCATTGTCAACACTTTCATTTATAAACAACTAGCTGACCCGGCCCGGCTTCGCCCAGACTCTGGTGGGGAGCATCTAATTTAATTCATATAAGTAGTCATATAAGTTCTCGTTCCCGTTACCGACTATCTGTGTCTGTCTGTCTGTCTGTCTATCTATCTGTCTGTCTGTCTGTCTGTCTGACCCGGCCCGTCTTCGCCCAGACCCTGATGGGGAGCATCTCATTTAATTCATATAAGTAGTCATATAAGTTCCCGTTCCGACTATCTATCTGTCAGTCTGTCTGACCCGGCCCGGCATCGCCCAACTCCTGGTGGGGTGCATCTCATTTAATTCATATAAGTAGTCATATAAGTTCCCGTTCCCGACTGTCTGTCTGTCTGTCTGTCTGTCTGTCTGTCTGTCTGTCTGTCTGTCTGTCTATCTATCTATCTGTCTGTCTGACCCGGCCCAGCCCATGGTGGAGAGCATCTCATTTAAATTATATAAGTAGTCATATAAGATCCCGTTCCCGACTATCTGTCTGACTGTCTGTCTGTCTTGGGTAAATGTAGGAGGGAGGAGGAAGAGGGAGGTGGAGGAGGGAGGAGACAGGAGGAGTAGGGAGGAATAGGAGGGAGGAGGAGGGATTAGGAGGAGGAGGGAGGAGTAGGGTGGAGGAGTAGGGTGGAGGAGGAAGAGGGAGGAGGAGGGAGAAGGAGGGAGGAGGAGAACACAGGAGGAGAAAGGGAGCAGGAGGAGGAGAGGGAGGAGGAGGAGAGAGTAGGAGGAGGGAGGAGGCGGAGGGAGAAGGAAGAGGGAGGAGGAAGAGGGAGAAGGAGGAGGGAGAAGGAGGAGAAGGAGGGGGAGGAGGAGGAGGGAAGAGGGAAGGAGGGGAGGAGGAGGAGGAATGTGAAGGGAGGAGGAGGGAGGAGGTAGAGGGAGGAGGAGGAGGGAGGCGGAGAGAGGAGAGGAGGAGGGGAGGAGGAGGAAGAGGGAGGAGGAGGAATGTGAAGGGAGGAGGGGGGAGGAGGTAGAGGGAGGAGGAGGGAGGAGGAGGAGGTAGGGGAGGAGGAGGAGGAGGGAGGAGGCGGAGAGGAGGAGGAAGGAGGAGGGGGAGGAGTGAGGAGGAGGGAGGAAGAAGGAGGAGGAGGGAGGAGGAGTGATGAGGAGGAGGGAGAAGGAGGATGGAGGAGGAGAAATGAGGAGGAGGGAGGAGGAGGGATGAGGAGGAGGGAGGAGGAGGAAGAGGGAGGAGGAGGAATGTGAAGGGAGGAGGAGGGAGGAGGTAGAGGGAGGAGGAGGGAGGAGGAGTGAGGAGGAGGAGAGGGAGGAAGAGGAGAGGGAGGAGGAGGAAGGAGGAGGGGGAGGAGGGAGGAAGAAGGAGGAGGAGGGAGAAGGAGGGATGAGGAGGAGGAGGGAGGAGGAGGAAGAGGGAGGAGGAGGAAGAGGGAGGAGGTAGAGGGAGGAGGAGGAGGAGGAGAAGGGAGGAGGAGGGATGAGGAGGAGGGAGGAGGGGAAGAGGGAGGAGGAGGAATGTGAAGGGAGGAGGAGGGAGGAGGTAGAGGGAGGAGGAGGAGGGAGGAGGAGGAGTGAGGAGGAGGAAAGGGAGGAGGAGTGAGGAGGAGGTGAGGGAGGAGGAGGAAGGAGGAGGGGGAGGATGGAGGAGGAGGAGGAGGGAGGAAGAAGGAGGAGAAGGGAGAAGGAGGGATGAGGAGGAGGAAGAGGGAGGAGGAGGAATGTGAAGGGAGGAGGAGGGATAGGGAGGAGGGGGGGAAGAGGAAGAGGGTAGGAGGAAGAGTGGAGAGGAGGGAGGAGGTAGAGGGAGGAGGAGGAGGGAGGAAAAGGGAGGAGGGAGGAGGAGAGAGGAGGAGGAGGGAGGAGGAGGAGGAAGAGGGAGGAGGAGGGAGGAGAAGGAAGGAGGAGGAAGAAGGAGGAGGAAGAGGGAGGAGGATGGAGGAGGGAGGAGGAGGAAGAGGGAGGAGGAGGAAGGAGGAGGAAGAGGAAGGAGGAGGAAGAGGGAGGAGGAGGAAGAGGGAGGAGGAGGATGGAGGAGGGAGAGGGAGGAGGGGAAGAGGGAAGAGGGTAGGAGGAGGAGGAGGGGAAAGGAGGAGAAGAAGGGAGAAGGAGGGAGGAGGAGGAGGAGGGAGGAGGGGAGAGGAGGAGGGAGGAGGCAGAGGGAGAAGAAGGAAGGAGGAGGAGGAAGGAGGGAGAGGAAGGAGGGAGAATTAGGAGGGGAGGAAGGAAAGGGAGGTGGAAGAGGAGGAGGAGGGAGTAGGAAAGAGGTAGGGGGAGGAGGAGGTAGAGGGAGGAGGAGGAGGAAGGAAAGGGAGGAGGAAGAGGAGGAGAAGGGAGGAGGAGGGTGGAGGGAGGAGGAGAAGGTAGAGGGAGGAGGAGGTAGGAGGAGGAAGAGGGAAGAGGGAGAAGGAGGAGGGAGGATGATGAGGGAGAAGGAGGCAGGAGGAGGAGGAGGGAGGCAGGAGGAGGAGGAGGGAATGAGGAGGGAGAGGGAGGAGGAGGGAAGATGAGGGAGGAGGGGGGAGGAGGTGGAGGGAGTAGGAGGGAGGAGGATGGAGGAGGAGGGGAGAGGAAGAGGGAGAAGGAAGAGGGAGAAGGAGGAGGGAGGAGGGAGAGGGATGAGAGGGAGGAGGAAGAGGAGAAGGGTGGAGGGAGGAGGTAGAGGGAGGAGAAGAGAGGAGGAGAGAGTTCGCCATTCCGAATTCATACTCGTCTAGTTCTTCCCTTCTACACGACTGTAGATAACTTCCTTACACATAAAAAGATGAATTGTTATTGATATTGCCGTGGCATGGAGGAATATCAGCAGCAGAGTTGATCCAAAAAACCAAAGACTGAGATCTACGGAGAGCCATGAACGCCTACGCCAGCCGGCACGGCACTTGATGATGATGATTGCCGTGTGACGATTCTGTGTAGTCACGTCATTTTCTTCCCTTTCCCTAGCGTTTTGGTTCGGGGATTCTTTCATCATCATCATCATATATTTACGTACGTATTTTGGGAGGGGGAGGAGGGAGGAGGAGGAAGAAGAAAAAAAAACTATGACAGTTGACAGCTCTGGAATGAAAGGAAGGCGTGTAGAAAATTTCATCTCAATCGGATGGGCCGTTCGCGAACAAATAAAGGACATACATATATATTTACATATATATTTACATACATACACTTTGTTTTATAGATATAGATGTCATTTATAACCACGCTCACCGCTCATACCAACACTTAGAGAATACACGACTATCAACTAACTATTAATGTAGCGGCACAGTGTGTGGCCGTGCAACGGAGCCAAGAACCACATCTAAACTCGACAGTTGCTCAAGCCCAAATCATTTGAAAGTGACATTTTGTCCTTTCGCGAAACATCCTGAGCGCTTTCTACGCTTTAGTGACCAACGCTCGCGGCGAGTCACCTTGCCCGGTCTCCTCGTACAGACCGCGCTTTATCCACACTCCTGCCATGATCTACAACTCTATAAACTCGATTTATTTGGTTGTTTCGGGATTTGAGATTTAAATATTGACCACAACCCACTACTGGCAACGCTGATCGTATTCTGGTATGAACCTAAGGCCTATCAACGTCAATGTGGAAGCACTAGACTCGAGTTTCGCTCTCGTTTGAGCTCGTCAGTAGTGCATATCCTTGATCTGACCCGGAAACAAACCCCGGATCACTGGCGTGTGAAGCGGGTGTGTAACCACTAGACCACGCAGCACACGCTGGTCACGGAACTCGATCATGGCACCGTGCCACCTACAAGAGTGAGGTGGAGGTATGCAGATACTGTTCTGGACCTCATCCATATAGTCAGTGCCCGCATGCAAAGCTCGACAAGGACTTCTGGAGGCCTAACACTAATAGAAAATGCGCCAACTGCCTCGGCAACCACGGCGCCAGGTACCTCGGCTGCCCCTACCACCAAGACAGCAAGGAAGTTATGAAGATCGCCATCAAGACTAACTTGCCCTATGAAGAGGCTAGGAGGCAATATGAGGCGACCAACCGGCTCACACAAAGTGGCAAAGCACAACTGGAAGGCCAAATGAAGAACCTGAGATCACAGTTCAAAATCGTGGAGAAAGAAATGGACAAGACACAAGAGACACAGATAACGGCAGTTCAGCGCATCCTGGACGAACTGAAACAAGTCCAGCAGAAGACTGAGCAGGATGTCGCTCGAATGGCTGCTATAAAGGCTGAGACTGACGAAACTCTATCGAAAATTCAAGAAGAAAGAGAAAAAAAAACAGAAGAAACGCTGAAACATATCCAAGAAGAAAGACTACAACTAGAACTACTCAAGACCAAGACCGAAACATCAGAAGCAGAAGCAGGAGATGCAAAGCTTCAGGCAGAAAAGGGAGAAAGAGACGATGAGGCAAAATTCCACAGTGACAGCGGCGAAGAAATATGGCCGGGGAATGAGGAAATATATCCGCCATGGACAAATCGTCCTCGTAGCAGACCATCTGAGAAGACGCAGACGACACATACGAAACACCTGAACCAGAAGATGCAAGCCCCAGACAGAAGAAGAAGCAACAGATGAAGAAGGCTACCCAGACCAAGACCGGGGGTGTGGGGAGGCCATGGAACGATATTCGCCCCCCCCCCCCCCCACCAAGATCGAACTGGCGAACACCGAGAAGATTCGAAGACAAGCCAAGACGGGGAAATAGGAGGAACACCAGAAGAGACGACAACTGGTAAAGCTCCCTGAAGGAAACAGCACCATATGACGGTGTGGGCACACAACAACTCCAAGCCTCAACAAGTGCGCGACTCTGTCCAGACATGAAAAACCTAACGAGAAAGGAATGAACACAATCAACCCATCAGAAGCCGGGAAGCTGACAACAAGCAGCCCAATGTACGAAAGACAAACTACAAGCTACACCATAAATACCCCAATTATAGCCAAGTCGAAAACTCGAAGGCTGAAAAGGAGTATTCGTACCAAATATTGGATTGGATTGAATTGAATGGGACTGCCATCTCGTTAGAATGCAACACCATCAACTACCAGCACTGGTGCAACACCAAAGAAAATCTGATACAGCAGCAAGAGGACGACAGTGAAGAAAGTGGATTGACGACATCAAAGACATTGTACAATCACAAGGAACCACATTAGCCAGGCCACTCATCGGGCGCTGGAACGTCATGTATTCCTCCCCACGACGCTTGACGGCAAAAAATGGAAGATGATGATAATGATGGTGTTAATTGTACAATTATTTGTTACCCAACTGTTTACAATTTCCACATACATTTTTCTCTGCTTCCTTTGCTCCTCTTCCATATTATGTCCCCACATAAGCCTAGTTTATCTCCCATGAATATGGAGAAAGCAGTAACAATGGTGATATCAAAGAAAAATTTGACACCAAAACGTGAAACAGAAATAGAAGGGAAAATTCTTAGCCAAGTGGATAGTTTTAAATACCAAGGGGCATTTATGACATCAGATGGAAGATGCTCAAGAGAGATTAAGTGCAGAATAGAGCAAGCAAAAGCTGCATTTCATAAAATGAAGACTTCCTTATACAATAAGTCACTATCATTCCATGTAAGAAAGAGAGTGTTGAAGTGCTATATAGAACCTGTTTTCCTGTGAATCTTGCAATGTAAATGAATAAATTACGAAGAGATTGAAAGCAATAGAGATGTGGTTCCTGAGATGAATGTTGCGAATTCCTTGGACTGCCAGAGTAACTAATAGCGACTGCCTGAAAGAGGCTAATGAAACTAGAACATTATATGCAACAATAAGAAAGAGACAAACAGCTTTCTTTGGTCATGTGATGAGAAGAGATGCATTGGCGAACACTGTGACAACCGGAAAGATCGAAGGGAAGAGAGGCAGAGGCAGATCAAGAGAAATGATGCTGGATGGATTGGGACGGTGGCATGTAGGAATATCATCAGCAGAGTTCCAGAAAACCAAATACCGAGATTTGTGGAGAGTCATGAACGCCTACGTCAGCCGGCAGAGCACTTGATGAGATGATGACATCTTCTCTTGATATATCCCTTAGATCAATGGTTCTCAACCTTTTTTGGCCCATGCCCCCTTTACCATATGTTCAGAACGTCATCCCCCGCCCTACCCTTTCAAATTTCCTCCTTATAAATCCCCCCCCCCCACCCTTACACAGTATACATAAAAATGGAAGCTAAATTTAATAACACATACTAGAACAAGTCTAGACATCTACATAAAACGTGATTTGCGGGTCTACTTACGTTATAAAACGAATTTCTTAGGGCGAGAAGTACAGAACCGTAAAGTTTAGAGGGAAAAACAATATCAAGTAACTAGGTTCTTGTATTAATGCGATCTTGAAATAATCTTAATTCCCCCCTGGAAACCCTAAAATTCCCCCCTGGAGGGGGCGGGGGGGGGGGGGAATTCCCCATCGGCTGAGAACCACTGCCTTAGATTGAATTTGTCTGCTCCGCACAGTTACGGTGCACGGTATTGTCACATATGAACATTTCAATACCTCAGCGACACACAGACAGCCTAACTCTAACGGTTGTTTCTTACGTAGACAAAACATGGAAGCACTACTACATCAGACATTATTAATGCCCTTAGAGAGATGTGCAGAGCGGGAGATTTCGGCGCCAGTGAATCCACATCGCTGTCCAGAATTAGAGACTTGGGAGTAAGAATTGGCAAGGCCAGACACGAGACGTACAACGGGAGAGTGAGGGGTCTCGTCAACCAAGACAGAACTGGCACTATTAGCCACCTGACGCCGATGCATATGTTTGGATGATTAAGGGGGGGGGGGGAGGTCTGAGCGCCTGTGGACGTATCTGGAGTCCAAAGATAATACCCCAACAGATAACTATCTAACAACTAAATCAGAATGGAGACTGGTCGAAAGTCATGCCTCCTCCAACTAATAAGAAAAGACCAAGTTCTAGCAAAAAAAAATGTTTTGCATATCCTTTACAGGACATCGCTGTCAACATCAGCATCTTTCAGCTGTATGTTGATTTCTTGGCAAGATTACGCTCAGTAGTTTGCCATTGCTCTCTGAGCGGCCGGCTCAGTTATCCCGCAAGTCACCAGCGGGGATCGAACCGCTCCCAGCTCTCGCCCCGCTACGAGACTCTGCGTGGTGAACGGGATTACGGAGAAAATGTTGTAACCCTTCGGCCAGAGAGACCGGCAAGTTCTAGCAGCGGTAGCAAATTTTTCAAAAGGAGTTAGTGTCAACGTTACACTCGCACATGATTCTGGCGTAGTGGATATTACCCCTAGCCTTCTCGGGCAAGCGCGAAGAACCAGAAGGACTCGCTTACATACTGCACACGTTTAAAAAAAAGCCTTTCTCGGTTGGAAAACGGCGAATATACCACTGCGAGGACTACATTTTTAAAATTAGACGTCCGTCCACCACTAAAATATTTATTATTTCTGTCATTATGGTTTCGTGGCGAATGGCTTACGAACTGCGTTGGTATTCCCGCATATCGCGCTCTTAACACAGCTGCGCTGTTTGTTTTATTAAACTGTATGGGTGCCGGTCGTTCAGAAAGCAATGGCAAACTACTGAACGTAAAACTTGCCCAGGAATCACGAACAGCCAAAAAATGCTGGGGTTTACTGCTACGCCCAAAAAGAATATTCAACTATTTTTTTTAAAATCATTATAGCATACATATGATTTTGGATCCTATCCGGTGCTGTTGAGTTCGTGCACTGCGTTGAGATTCTCCTTGCGATTGTGTCACAAGGTGCACATGGTGTACCATCAATCTTTATTGATGACGCCGAACTGGAGATAGTAGACCATTTTACATATCTAGGATCAGTGGTAAATAGCAAATAATCCCTAGATCAGGAAATCAACATCCGGATTGGTAAGGCAGCAACAACAATGAACAGGTTAAGAACAAGAGTCTGGGAGAACAGGAAGCTTACTGCCAAAACAAAAGTCCTTGTCTATCAAGCCTGTGTCCTTAGTACTCTTCTTTATGGCAGTGAAGCCTGGACAACTTACTCACGCCAAGAGAAACGTTTAAACAGTTTTCATATGCGGTGTCTGCGAAGAATACTTGGTATTAAGTGGCAAGACAAAATCACAAATACTGAAGTATTGGAAAGATCTGGTTGTGTGACGGTTTATTCCATGCTCAGTCTTCGCAGACTTAGATGAATAGGACACGTTAGGAGGATTGAAGATGGTAGAATACCAAAGGATATCTTTTTTGGTCAATTATAGGTGGGTAGGAGATCTCAGGGTCGGCCTCTACTACGATACAAAGATGTATGTAACCGGGACATGATTGATACAGACATTGATAATGCACATTGGGAGCAAGTCGCCGCTGAACGTGTTGCATGGAGGGCAAATATCAGAAATGGAATAAAGACAAAGGAGAAATTATTGCAGATAAGTCACACACCGAGCGTGTGAACGTAAGATGGTGTATGATGGTTAAAATGACCATGTGTCCACATGCATCCACCGTGGACGAACATTTACGACACGAATTGGCCCTATCAGCCACATTCGCCACCGCCATGGCTCGTAGTTATTAAGCCTTTTTTGAAGCACAATGTAACACACTATTGTCTGTCAAGACGGCAAGGTGCCAGTTAATGAATGATAGGTAGCGAGAGACATTATATTTATGTGCAATGACCAGTGGTTCTCAACTTGTGGAGAATTCTCGGGAGGGGGAGGGGGTTTAGGGTTTTCAGGGGGGGGGGGTTTAAGATTATTTCAAGATCGCGTTAATACAATAACTGATTACTTGATATTGTTTTTCCTCCATACTTTGCGGTTCTGTATTTCTCGCCCTTCTGAAATTCGTTTTATTACATAAGTAGACTCGTTTTGTGTAGACGTCTGGACTTGTTCTAGTATGTTATTAAATTTAGCTTCCATTTTTACGTAAACTGTATAAGAGGGGGGATTTATAGGTAGGTAATATGAAAAGGAGGGGGGGGTGACATTCTGAACATATGGTGAAAGGGTGCATGGGCCAAAAAGGGTTGAGAACCACTGTTCTAGACAAACCAAAAACTGCCTGCCCAAGTATTCTCGGAAATTATTTAACACCCAATGAATGAATAATGAACAAAGGGACGTCACCAATTCATTGTTATTCAATGCTTTTAATCTCGTTCTTATGCCCCTTAACACCATTTTAAAGAACATAACATTTGAGTTATGGTACGACGTCTATGATGGCGCAGAGGCTAGCACACTCGCCTGCTGGCCCGATGGTCATCCGTTCAAATCTAGATTGGGGAGGGGGTTTTATTTACTCATCTAAGCTATCAGGTGAATCCAGTCTCAAGTGAGTACCTAAAAATCGTCTAGGAAGTAAAGACGATTATCATGATATTGATCTCATTACCCCTGCAATGCCTGCTGGTCTATACAAATATGGGCTGTCATCATACATCCAATACACCCCCGACGTGTACAGTATACAGTACTGAGAGCAGTAATTTCATTCCAAACAAGTACTCTCCTCGTTCTGACAATGGGACATCCAATGGTACAATATGGAGAATAAAGTCGAAAATGGCACGTTTTCTCTGTTATATTGTTACATTTAAGACTATCTTGGGTTCTATGTGCCTTAGTGGACAAGCCGTCTGCTTCAAGCTCAGAAGGTGGTGCGTTCGTTTTATGACTCCGTGAATGCAATTTTTCGGAGACTCACGGGTATCGCCGTCGGAGTTTCAAAGTGTGTGCCCTGTTGACACTTTCGACAGGTGGTTAACTGCTCTGCCGAGAGAGGCCATCTAGATGGGATCAAACTTTATGCAATGAAGTCGATTGTCATGCCTTTTAAACCTCTTTTAACAGATTCTGGGCCAAATAAAAATGGTTTTGGGCCAAACAGAAATGGACAGCGGAAACTCGGAAGTAGGGGTGTCTCGCAGTCATGACTTAGAAGTTATTAATATAGTAGATGACATATTGTATTATAATGCAATGACAACATTTCAGCAATTATTTAAGCCCGTGGTAGTTACGGAAGTCGCTAAAGACGATTAATCATCTCGTGGCGCTTAATCAGTTACACGCTATCTATTTGTCAACGCAATTATTTCCCCAAACAATAATATATATTTCATTTTTGTGCTACGGTCTGCGGGTGTAAGCGGAAACAACGAGCAGATTGGATTGTGGTCTTGGTAGATGTGGGCAGCGGATGAGTAAGGGACCAGGCTGATATCCTGAATGCCCGCATGAAGGCGGGACGAGTTGAGTTGTGGTGAGTCCAGAAACGACGTCACAGCACATTACCATACGTGCCCCGTCACATCTACGTGAGTCCCAATACTAATTGCTCCAGTGGCAGACTGATTATATGACCATCTGGCCTTTCCTCGGAGCACTGAATGTCGGTCATATCCCTTGGCCACTCCCTGCAGCAACACTCGTCTAATGTATTTTGATGTATCTGTTCTGCCACATTAAACACATGATTCCAGGGTATCTGGCCACGTCTGCCATGTCGTGCATCAATACTCCACAAAACGATGCAGACTCAGACAATCTGTCTGCCTGCTCGTTTCCCACCACACCAGCATGGCCTGGGAAAACGATTTAACATATGCTCGCTATCTTTGGCAGGACGAGTAAATGAATCAAGTGATGAGTGTGATTCTGCAACTTTGCCCAGACTACAAAAGCGTCAGTTCATAATGGCTGAAGCCAAACAGCGCCATGCCAAAGAAGAATAGTAAACCAAATCAGAGCTGGTGTTATCGGTCTCTAAACACTGCAGGAGATACTGAAGAGGAGATCTCAGCACTTATGAACTAATAGTTCGATATGCAGTGAGGATGATATGTTGACTAAATATCAAACTAATTTTTAACAGTTAGCTGCATGCCCTTTAAAGGACGTAGCTATCAACCCCTGGACTAGGCAATTTTACCCTCAGTAGTTTGCCACTGTCGGCGCTGTGGCGAGGGGGTTACGAACGCAATTCGGAATCCCAGGGGATTTGGAAGCAGACTGCCTTGTGCTGATTTTCATAAAATGGTATGAATACCTGTTGTTCAGATAGCAATGGAAAACTACTAAACGTAAACTTGCGAAGAAATCACAAACAGCCATGAAATGCTGGGGTTGACTACGATGTCATGTAAAGAATATGCAATAGAAAGAAAAAGCAGCGGCTGCAGCAGGAATATGCAACTAACTAAAAGTTTCCCATTGCTGTCTGAACGGTCGACGCCTCATGCCATGGACATTAAAGCAATACGATCTGCTTCCAAATCGTTCGCGGCAGAATGTGAACGCTCGACTCTGTATGTTGGGGAATAGTGTAACTGCATGTCACTACCCCCTAATCCACAGGCGTCGACAACTAACATATTTCCAAAAGGAAAAGAAGAAGCAGGTAAACAATGGAACGTTTTCGACTACAGGTCTCTTGAGACTATCGAGAAATTGACGCGTATATGGGTTCAGTTTATTATAGAAGTTTTCCTATTTGTATTTTATCGTATCATCAAAAGGCAAATCAGAAGACGAGATCGAAAATAGTTGCAATAAAGCAAACCAACTAATTTGACAAATGACACCAATACTAAAGAACAAACACGTATCAATAGATACTAAAAGCACTACAACACAATCTTCCTACCAACTCTATGATCATCGTCATCAAGTGCCCTAACAGCTGGCGTGGGCATTCGTGGCTCTCCATGGTCTTTGGTGTTCTGGATCAACTCTGGTGATGATATTCTCCATGCCACCGTCTTAATCCATTCAGCATCATTTCTCTTGGTCTCACGCTGCCTCTCTTCCACTCGATCTTTCCAGTTGTCATGATGTTATCTAATGCCTCTCTTCTCATCACATGACCGAAGAAAACTGTTTGACTCTGTCTTATTGTTGTATATAATGTTCTAGTTTCATTAGCATGTATCAGGCAATCATTGTTTGTTACTCTGGCAGTCCAAGGAATAGGCAACATTCGTCTCAGGAACCACATCTCTGTTGCTTCTAATTCCTTCTTAATTTGTTAATTTATATTCCAAGATTCACTGCCATACAGCCAAACTGGTTCTGTATAGCATTTGAGCACTCTCTTTCTTACACTCATTGACTATGACTTATTGCAAAAGATACTCTTCATTTTCTGAAATGAGGCTTTTACTTGCCCTATTCTGCTCTTAATCTTTGTTGTACATCTTCCATTCGATATTATAAATATCCCTAGGTATTGAAAATTATCCACTTGGCTAAGAATTTTCCCTTCTATTTTATGTCACATTTGGTGTCATAATTTTCCTTGATATCACCTTTGTTACTGTTTTCTTGAGATTCAAAGAGAGTCCTTTCCTTGCACTCTCTGTTACTACAATTTCCAACAATTGTTGTAAGATTGTTGTATTATCCGCCACCAATACTGTGTCATCTGCATAGCGTGTATTATTTATATTATAACCTCCGATATTTCTGGCGTCTTTTTTATCTCTCTCACTATTACTTCGCTATATAGTGAGAAGAGATCCGGTGATAAGATACACCCCTGTCGTACTCCTAGCTTTATCTGTTCGTAACTACCAGGCTTGTCCATGGGACACATTTTTCAGTCCCATTCCCATCCCATCCCATCCCACGGCAGTTTATGCCTGTCCCATCCATCCCATCCCATGGGATTCCCATGATAATATTAATATGGAATACAGTTCAAATAAAATTATGAAATTTATGAAAGTTTAGGGTTAGTGTCTACGAAATAGGACTACATGTACAAAGAGACATGTAAAACAACTGAATTTATTAATTTTAATATTCAAGGGTAATTTATTAAAACAAAGTTTAATCTAAATATGACAATTCAGTGTCGTTCTGACACTCTCATTCTGTTTCAGAGTCACTCTGCTCTTCGGCACATTATCAATTTCCTGCTGATCGACTGTTTCTAATAATTCAATTAATCCAGGTAATCCCTGAACCATATGACAATATTTCTTCACCATGCTGCTGGAAGTTTCTTCGTCAACATCAACAATAACTTTGTACAACTGATAGTCTAGGAGGAAGTATAACAGCAAAATTAAATGAGATGTAGCACCATCAATTCCTAGTTTGTCAAAAAAAAGTTTTGAATTTCTCATGTACGTACAGCATTCCTTTAATCTGAACAATATTCGGAATGTGGTTTAAGAATTCTTCATCATTATCATTAAAATAGTGCGAGTAATTTTTTAATGGGTATTGAAAAGGTGGTAATACGATCGCATGCGCACATTTATTAATTTATCCGGTGTCCCACCACGAGATAAAGAATTGATACAAGTATATCAAGAAAAAGGAAGGGTAAAAGGTTTTTAAAAAAAGTTGCTATGACATGGATACTGTCCCTTGTGTCCCATGGGAAATACAAATATTTGCTGTCCCGTCCCATCCCATCCCATGGGACGTTTCCCATGGGATTCCCATGGGAATCCAATTCCCATGGACAAGCCTTATAACTGCCCTCTTCATTTCCCATTTTAATTGCTGCTACTTGGTTCTAGTAAATATTCTTTACTCTACGCTACCAATGCAAAACCTGGACAATGACAGAAAAGGAGATAAGAAAAATTACAACAACGGAAATTAGATTCCTGAGAAGACTACGCAATGTATCAAGAAGAGAGACAATCAGAAGTGAAGAAATCAAGACAGGGGGGGGGGGGGGTGTGTGTGTTATAGCAGCGCTAGATTTCATTAGAAAACAATAAGTTAAATGCTTCGGCCATGTAACCAGGCTACCAACTAACAGTACATCACAACAAGCAATAATGTACAGACCAAATGGAACCGGAATAAGAGGCCGGCCAAATAAACGATGACAGAGGGAATAACAGAGTCCATGGGAATCTCGATATATGAAGCGGATAAACGGGCACTCTCCCACTGTTTATGATTCATCTCGACACCGCAAGGTACAAGAGGCACAAGATGTTTTTATACGGTTGTTAATTTTTTTATGAGATTAACTAGAAGAATGGATTTTAAAATTCTGATCGATCGCTGTGCTGTGTCGCTATTAATTATTATCCAATGAGGGATTAAGTGATTGGTTGCATGCTATAGTACACGATAAGAGAATTTGATTTCTTATTGTATTAGAATGTTGGTTTCTTGTTGAATTTATTATTCGGAAAGGAGGTAAATAGTTGCATGTAACTAGCGTACAATAACTGGTAATTTGATGTATGTGTTAAATCTTTATGTCAACATGATATGTTACTTTGAATTAACAGTTGCTGCTTAAAAGTTGACTTCTTGTTCAGGAAGTAATGGAACACTTGTTCTTCTTCTTCTTCTTACAATCCTTGCCATGTGCCGTTGATGATCATATACTCCCACAGCAACGTGAAAAGACAAAGATGTGCGAGGCATCAGGAAAGGAGGTAGTTTGCTATCTTTCATTCTTGAATGTGGCCGACCATACTGGTCGGTGACCGTGGCCATTGTCTCTATAAAGTGACACTCTGCCTACCTAGACCAGTATAGAGTTAAGCAAACACTATGACATGGAACCGATGGAGTTAAAGTGATCGCGACGACATCGTATATTAATGGTTTTTGCAATACATATTAAAATAATTGAGTTTTAAACAGTAAAAATTTGAGACCATAACGAGCAACTATCTGCTCCTTAGTTCCATCAACGTTTGTTGTTTCGTGTTACGCTCACCGATCAAGGGCATAAACGGATACTCCATTTGGCCAAGGGTGTCCCGTAGGTTAGCGGAAGGAAGGAAGCTTCTTGCTGCTCCTTTGATGGTGATGTGCCTGCCTCGCGACCCCGAATAGCAAACTACTGATCGAAAAATTGCCATGTAAATCACGTACAGCCAATATAGGCTGGGGTTGACTGCAACGCCCTCTAAAATGACATGCATTATGTGTTTAATGCTTCAGAAAGATGTACATACATACGCGGGATATGTTTGGCATGAAGAGGAAACCCCCGACGTAGTTGGATTAAGGATGCCATAGATCATGTTCACATGACAGTCACAGAGCCGGGACATCTGGCTTATGTGAGCGAGAGAGACAGAAAGAGAGAGGGGGTGGGAGAGAGGGAGAGAGAGAGGGGGTGGGAGAGAGGGAGAGAGAGAGAAAGGAGGGAGAAAGAGAGAGAGAGGGGGGGAGAGAGAGGGGGTGGGAGAGAGGGAGAGAGAGGAGAGAGAGCGAGAAAGAGAGAGAGAGAGAGAGAGAGAGAGAGAGAGAGAGAGAGAGAGAGAGAGAGAGAGAAAGAGAGAGAGAGAGAGAGAGAGAGAGAGAGAGAGAGAGAGAGAGAGAGAGAGAGAGAGAGAGAGAGATTTCGAAAGACTGACGTGGGCTAAGTCCCGCATAGGACAGACTACCTACACAAACGAAAGTGTAAGTCGAACCGACCGGTGTGTAGAATACTCACTGTCTCACCGTCAGTGCATGGGAAGTTAAAACATAGGCACGGGCGCGTTAAATCGCTCGGCCACGCTGACCTCCGATTCTTCACATGCTTCAGAGAAATGTCCCGATTTCTTAGTTGCACGGTCTATTTTTTAGTCATGTGAGAAGGGGGCATTGGAAAACACCGTGAACACTGGAAAGAGCAGAGGGAGAATATGCAGGCCGAGAGAAACGATGCTGGGTGGACTGAGACGGTGGCAAGCAGGAGTATCATCAACAGAGTTGACCCAGATCACCAGAGATTGAGGTGAACATCTACACCAGATGACAGGCCTCGTGGTGATGATGATGGTGAAGTGTGGACAATGAGCCGGCAAGTTGAAAATTCCTTACGCCGGCGGAAATATGGTTTCTGAAGGAAGAAATGGCAAAGAATATCATGGACAGACAAAATGCCAATGAACAAGTCCTATAAGAAACAAATGAAAACCGTAAACTGGTTAGAGAAATTAGACGTAGTCAAGTTTTTGCGCACATTATGCGAAGAAATAAACTGGATAGCTTGGTGACAACTGGCAAGACTGAGAGGGAAAAGAATAAGGGGAAGGCAGAGAAGTAAATATATGGGTGGCTTGGCAGAGACAAGAACACGGAGTGGATCCACGACTCTGGTGATCGAGTAAGATAGCGAGACATGACCGCCCACGCTTATTGGTATGGCGCATCATGATGATGATGGTAATGGTGTGGTGGTGACTGTGATGATGAAACAAGTGAAAGTATTAATTTATGTAACACCGTTCATCATTGATTACCAACAATGGTGACACAATGAAAGAAATTAAACGACGACTGTCTATTGCTCTTCAAAGAGTAAGCCATTTGAATAAATTATGGAGTGGGACAGACAGAACTACAAATATTAGATTTCTAAGAGCATGCATCTTTCCCATTGCAATATACGCCTGTGAGACCTGGACACTTACTAAACAAGCTGAACAGCGCATAAATGCCTTTGACTATAAATGTTATAGACGGATTCTGTGAATATCTTGGGTACAGAAAAAAAAAAATGCATCCATACTTCAAGAGCTGAATATTGAAGAAAGTTGGCTATTGAAGACGATAAAACAAAGAAAATTGAAATATTTTGGTCACTTAAAACGTCATGAAAGTTTGCAGATAACAATAATGGATGGGTATATGCCTGGGTAGAGAGGAAGATGAAGGCCAAAGAGAGGATGTGGCGGATGATCTCCAGATGGGTGTATAGGACGTGGGGAAATCTTGTTTATGATCGAGGGGTTTACCGGAAGGTTGTTATGGGAGCGAGGTTCTGAAAAGGACATGCTAATGAATGAATGAATGAATGAATGAATGTCTGGATGGCTTGCCTACGTGGTATGGTCGAGACAAGAATACAGAACTGATCCAATACTATAGTGATCGTGTTAGATGGCGAAACATGACCGCCCAGGCTTATCGGCATGGCACATGATGATTATGGTGATTATCCTGATGATGATGGTAGTGGTGGTGATTGTGATGATGATGACGAGTGATTTGTGTAACATCTTTGATTCTTAGAGAAACAGCCCGGTATTCCAGTTACAAGATCCACGACCCCATGTAGGGAGGGAACCCAAGATCCACGACCCCATGTTGGGAGGGAACCCAACTATCTCATGTTGTGAGGGAACCCAACTATCTCATGTTGGGGGGGGGGGGACGACCCAACTATCCCATGTTGGGAGGGAACCCAACTATCCCATATTGGGGGAAACCCAATTATCCCATGTTGCGAGGGAACCTAACTATCCCATGTTGCGAGGGAACCCAACTATCCCATGTTGCGAGGGACCCCAACTATCCCATGTTGCGAGGGAACCCAACTATCCATTATTGCGAGGGAACCCAGCTATCCCATGATCGCGACCTTTAGAGCCTGATTGCCACTTAACGACCGCAGAGGTCAAGGCTAGCCAAGATGGCGGCCCTGAGGCTGAACGTTGTTCTGTGGTTCGTCTGTTGTGTTCCCCTCCTGGTTCTGTCAGGCACTTCTGGTGACGATTTACAGGCCGTTCTGACCGCATTGGAGAAGCTGATTACTTATTATCACAGAAATCATAATTATCTCAATCTTGATGGCTTGTTTGGGCTGCGAGTTATCGAAGGTTTGTACGGTTAAACTTAAATATTTGAAGTTTGTTTTTTTGTTTCTTTTATTTTGGAAGTAAAGAGTAAAGTTATTTTGGCAGCAGAGCACAAGCCACAAGATATGCAATTAAAGTTTTTACTGTTTAAAACTCAATTAGTTTAAATGTATTGCAAAAACCATTAATATACGATGTCCTCGCGATCACTTTAACTCCATCGGTTCCATGTCATACTCATGTCATAGTCATACTCATAGTGTTTGCTTAACTCTGTACTGAACTGTTGTTACCCTACTCATCCCCAGGTACGTTTTCTTTAACTTTAGAAATATCGGCACTCTTTCGAATAACGGTCCCAAATTATTTATTGCAAAAAATAATATACCAAGTGATTTCTATTTCACCATTACCCTTACCTAGTTAACCCTATCAGACCTGAGGCCCTGAACCTAACTGTCCCTATTACCTGGGCTCCTGAGCATTAAAGAGGAAAAAAACCAACATGATATAGAAAAATGTTACATGCAAACAAGTGGTTTTAGAATAAGATGTAACTTGGAGACATTGTAGAAAATAGGTCTACCTTTCATCTAGCGCCAATATCCCACCTTTGTATGCCAATCCAGTCTGAATACACCAAAGTATCGATCACCTGTTGGACTGTGTAAAGCCTAGACCTACTTCGCTTTCTTGCTGAAGTGCTTGGTTCATCAGCCTACGTTTCATTGGGAATTTTCAGAATTTTTTCGCGTTAAACCACACAAAGTCAATTCAAACCTAGGGGGCAGACATTTGCAATGGTTAACCATGAGGTTTGACCACGACTGGTTGGTTATTTTTAGTTTGTGACACATTATTTTCACGTATTAGGCAACATACCGAAAATTGGGTACAGCGGTATAGCGGCAGATGAGAAAATTACCGAAAAATCTGTTCAGCGGTCTGGTAGGGTTAAACTTCTAGGAGAAGTTATAGTTAAGGTCCATAGGCACTCTTCCGAATAACGGTTCTAAATGGGGACATAACTCTTTTAGTGTAAAAAAAACATCCCTTGCAGGGCCTCGTTGGGTGATATAATAAAAAATATTAAACACTACGAACTAAAATATAGAAATGAGAAAATCTAAATACGTACCAATAATATTTGACAGTTATATGTAGAAATACGTACCTACAATAAATAATTTGGTAATCTGGTAAATTTATTTATTATGTGCAGTTATTGAGTGTGTGATAATGGACGGCTAGACCGATCGATGGATGCAATAAATGTTTCCTGGGCCCGGAGGGCCCTCACTGTCGCCGGAGTGTATACCTATCAGTTATATGTGGAAATACGTATGCACAAGATACAGATATACACTCCGATGGCAGTGAGGGCCCTCCGGGCCCAGGAAACATTTATTGCATCCATCAGTCGGCCTCGCCGTCTATGACACATTAAACCAGAAGTGATCGACAACATCACCTAACGAATCCCTGTAAGGGATGTTTTTTACACTAAAGAGTTATGTCCCCATTTAGAACCGTTATTCGGAAGAGTGCCGGGTCCATCACCGGCTCAGAATGATAGTTCTGTGATTGAGTCAGCCACAAAAGCAGCTGCCCATGATTTTACCCTCACAGTCCTATTAAACCAAAGATGATTGTTGTCCATACGGCATACGGGGTAATGGACTGATGAAGCACTCAAAGTGATATGCTGAAATCTGTATTTATAGCTATACCTAAAAGACCAAGAGCAATTAAATGCTAAGACTTTCGTACAATTAACTCATAAACCATGTCACTAAGTTTCTACTCAGAATTACAATGAGAAGAAGAAGAAGAAGAAAAAATCAAAATCAAAATTGGTGAAGAACAGTATGGATTTGTGAAAGGAAATGGTACAAACAATGCAATATATATACATTACGGACACTAACAGAAAGGTCATATAGAGACATAAAAAGACATATATTTGTGCTTCATAGATTATACCAAGGCATTTGATAAAGTAAAACATGATGTACTAATTAAAATGTTGGAAGATATCAACATTGAAGGGAAAGATTTAAGAATAATAAAGAATATTTACTGGAAACAGGTAGCAGCAATTAAAATCAGAAATAAAGAGGGCAGTTATGAACAAATAAAGCTAGGAGTACGACAGGGATGTGTTTTGTCACCAGATCTCTTCTCCCTCTATAGCAAAGTAATAATGAGAGAGATCAAAGAGAAGACGGGAATACTAATCAGAGGTTATAATATAAACAATATAGGCTATGCAGATGACACAGTATTGGTGGCGGATAATGCAAACAGATCTACAACAATTGTTGGACATTGTAGTAACGGAAAGTGCAAAGAAAGAACTCTCCTTGAATATTAAGAAAACAGTAATAATGGTGATATCAAAGAAAAATGTGACATCAAAATGTTAAATGGAAATAGAAGGGAAGATTCTTAACCAAGTGGATAATTTTAAATACCTTTGGGCATTTATAACATCAGACGGAAGGTGCACAACAGAGATTAAGAGCAGAATAGGGCAAGCAAAAGCTGCATTTTAGAAAATGAAAATTATCTTATGCAATAAGTCACTATCATTGAATGTAGGAGAGTGCTGAAATGCTATATAGAGCCTGTTTTGCTGTATGGCAGTGAATCTTGGAATGTAAATGGACAAATTAGGAAGAACTTGGAAGCAACAGTGGTGTGGTTCCTAAGAGGAATGTTACAAATTCCTTGGGCTGCCAGAGTAACTAACAACAATTGCCTGAACGAGGCTAATGAAACTAGAACATTATATACAACAATAAGAAAGAGACAAACAGCTTTCTTTGGTCATGTGATGTGAGGAGAAGAAATGGAGATAATCATGATGACTGGAAAGATCTAGGGCAGTGGTTCTCAGCCAGTGGGGAATTCCCCCCAAGGGGGGAATTTTAGAGTTTCCAGGGGGTGAATTAAGATTATTTCAACATCGCATTAATATAAGAACCAGTTACTTAATATTGTTTTACCCTCTAAATTTTACGGTTCTGTACTTCTTGCCCTAATGAAATTAGTTTTATAACGTAAGTAGACCCGCAAATCACATTTTATGTAGATGTCTAGACTTGTTCTAGTATGTGTTATTAAATTTAGCTTCAATTTTCATGTATACTGTGTGAGGGTGGGGGGATTTATAGGGAGGAAATTTGAAAAGGAGGGGGGGGGGGAATGACGTTCTGAATATATAGTAAAGGGGGGCATGGGCCAAAAAAGGTTGAGAATCACTGATCTAGGGGAAGAGAGACAGACCAAGAGAAATAATGCTGGACGGATTGAGACGGTGGCATGGAGAAATATCAGCAGCAGAGTTGATCCAGAACACCAAAGACCGAGATCTGGGGAGAGACATGAACACCAAGCAAGCTGGCATAGCACTTGACGATGATGATAAATGGAGATATTACCTGTTGTGAATTAATTATGCAACAGCCGGCTGACATATGGCAACATATCTGATTGTTGACTTGCAAGTGTGTGTGCCGTATTCGTTAACTGGGAGGGCACATCACAGTACGTTAGATTTAGTATCACCATATGGGCTCTTGACTGTATAAAATTACCATAATAATTTGTCATCAATAATTATGGACACGTTTGCTAAACATTACTGAAATATAGAAGTAGATAATGAATTCAACTTCTATATTGTAACACTATGTTTGCATAAAAGTGGGTTTTTGAGAACGTTTACCTGTTGTAAATTTGAACAATATTACCATAGAAGCAAAATGCTTATGCTGAAAGAAGTTGATAAATTCAAGTATCTGAGGGTAATCATAACATCAGATGGAAGATGTTTGACAGATTAAAAGGAGAATAGGTCAGTCAAAGGTTGTGTTTGAGAACATGAAGACTGTCTTATGTGATAAGTCACTATGATTGAGTAATGAGTGTCAAAAGGAGAGTCCTGAGTCGTTACTTAGACATTGTTGCTGTGTAACAGTGAATCATGCAGCAAACATAAACAAATGAGAAAAAGCTGGGGGGAGGAGGAAGAGAATAGAGATGAGGTGGTTCCTGTGTCAAATGTTGTAAATACCTTTGGTTGTCAGAGTAACTAACAACGATTATCTGGAGGAGGCTAATGAAAGTAGAGCATATACAACAATAAGAAAAAAGACAAGCTGTGCTGTTTGGACATGTAATGAGAAATGGCATTGAAAACTAGCATGACGACTGGAAAGATCAGTGGAAAAAGAAGTGGAGGGAGGGTTTGAGAAAGTATGTTGGATGGAATAAGATGGGGAAATATTAGAATATCATCAACAGAGTTGATCCAGAACACCAAGGACCATGATCTATGGTGAGACATGAAGGTCTATTCCAGTTGGCAAGGCACGTGTTGATGATTAAGTTTTAACAAAGAAAGCCCGAACAACAGATTTTCAGAATGCATTGTCTTCTTTATTCAGAGCTCATTTACTGTAATGGTAGTGAAACTTGTGTGGAGCCCCACTGAGCTTATTTCCACGTAGCTTTTGTGCATTAGTTTTTATTCATGACTATTTTGGGCTACAATCATTCAAAACTGTAGACATATGTGCTGGAAATCATGGCAGGTTAATATTGTAGATCCTAATACCAGATCACTAATTACCTGTGTAGTAGTGGTAGTAGAAATAGTAGTAGGAGTAATGAACTAGGAGGTATAGTAGTAGGAGTAGTGTAGTAGTAGTTGCGGCAGGAGTAGTGTAGAAATAGTAGTAGTGTAGTAGTATGAGTGGTGTAGGAGTAATAGTTGGAGCAGGAGTAGTGTAGTAAGAGTAGTAGTACCCGCAGAAGTTGGATGTGTTGGTCTAACGATGCAAAAACGCAGCTCTGCTGTAAACAGACACAATGCAATCACATCCACACACAAAAACTCTGGATAAACACAGAAGAAGAAGTAGTAGTGGGTAGTAGAAGTAGTGTAGGAGTAGTGTAGTAATAGTTGGGTTGTGTAGAAGTAGTAGTAGTAGTAGTAGCAGGGTACTGTAGTATTAGCAGCAGCAGCAGTAGTAGTGTGTGTAGTAGTAGTAGAGGATGAGTAGCAGCTGCAGTAACATCTAATTTGAGCACTGGAATTTTTGTTGCCTGCATCCAAACTCTCTCATTGTGTAAATCACCTGCAGTTAATAAAGATTACATGTACACACCAAAAAGACAGATGAATGCTGAATTATGTGTTACCATCATCAAAATGTGCCATACTAATAAGCTTGAACAGCCATAGTCCGCCTTCTCAAATGATATGCAGAGTCTTGGATCAAGTCTGTATTCTTGTCCTGATTATATCCATGTGTCCCAACCATCTACGTATGATATCCAGTCTTGGATCAAGTCTGTGTTCTTGTCCTGATTATATCCATGTGTCCCAACCATCTACATATGATATCCAGTCTTGGATCAAATCTGTGTTCTTGTCCTGATTATATCCATGTGTCCCAACCATCTACGTATGATATCCAGTCTTGGATCAAATCTGTGTTCTTGTCCCAATTATATCCATGTGTCCCAGCCATCTACGTATGATATCCAGTCTTGGATCAAATCTGTGTTCTTGTCCCAATTATATCCATGTGTCCCAGCCATCTATGTATGATATCCAGTCTTGGATCAAGTCTTGGTCTTGTCCCTATTATGTCTATGTGTCCCAGCCATCTACGTATGATATCCAGTCTTGAATAAATCTGTGTTCTTTTTCCAATTATGTTCATGTGTCAAAGCCATCTACGTATGATATCTAGTCTTGGATCAAATCTGTGTTCTTGTCCCGATTATGTCCATGTGTCCCAGCCATCTATGTATGATATCCAGTCTTGGATCAAATCTGTGTTCTTGTCCCGATTATGTCCATGTGTCCCAGCCATCTATGTATGATATCCAGTCTTGAATCAAGTCTGTGTTCTTGTCCCGATTATGTCCATGTGTCCCAGCCATCTATGTATGATATCCAGTCTTGAATCAAGTCTGTGTTCTTGTCCCGATTATGCCCATGTGTCCCAGCCATCTACGTATGATATTCAGTCTTGGATCAAGTCTGTGTTCATATCCCGGTTATGTCCTTGTGTCCAAGCCATCTGCATAGGATCTCATTGTCTTTTTCATATTCTTTTCGCATACATTTTGCAGTTGTCGTATTGTGCTCAAAACATTTTGACGTGTAATTCTCTAATCAGTTTTCAGCTTTCATTTGTTGTTTGGACTGTCTCATTTGATTTTTTTTGTCCATCAATGGTATTCTTTGCATTTTTCTCAGTAAGTACTAAACCACTACCATTTGATTTTTCTCAGCTTGTCTGATTATTATCCATGATTTACTTGCATACAACAGTATAGGTTGTATATTGCAATTCATCACTTTTTTTCTCACTGCATTTGACAACTCTTTATTGGTCAATATATTTTCCATGTTGCAAATGTCTACCTTTAATCAGAATAAGAGCACAGATCGGATATAAGACCAGTAATCTTGAGAATATGCGAACCATGAGCACCCACTCTTATCAGCATAGCACGTGATGATGATGGCTGTTATTTGTGCGGTGTACAGGTTCTTGTGTCTGGGGGTTGGCAGGGGCAGCAACAGTGTCATGACTGCTCACATTCCTACTAAATTGCTGATTTTTGTAACTGACATTTTCTGTGGTAATTAACAGTAAAACATTGTGCGAAATAAAATGCTAGTTGTGGCAGGGTGGATTGTTTTGTGGCCTACATGGCTATTAGGTCAACCCAGCCTTGTAAAATGGGTACCAGGGAACTTAACTCTCCTTCCCCTCTCCAAGCCCACAAACCAACCAGTGGGGTGTGCAAGACTAGTACTGAAACTTCACATCTGTGTAGAGGTCTGTTAGGATGTAAACAGGTCGTGATGCAGCACAGGATATTAGGTCTGAGTTGGTCATGGTTTATCCATGGGGTTTTAATATTTTGTTGTCAGCAGACTCCAGCCCAATGTTCCTTGGCAGAAGTGGCCAATCACATATTTTCTGAAGTGTAGAGCGTATATATGACATCTCAGCTGTCTCATTTTCTGAAGTGTAGAGCATATATATATGACATCTCAGCTGTCTCATTTTCTGAAGTGTAGTGTATATGTAGCTGGTCTCCCTGGCTAAGGAGTTAACGACTTTCTCCGTAATCCCGTATATCCATGTAGGGAAACGCAGCTGCGCAAGATTTGGTATCAAATCGCGTCGCTTTGGTTACTTATGAGCGTATGTGAGCCGGTCGCTCAGAAAGCAATGTTAAACTACTGGCATAATCTTGCCAAGAAATCAACAGCAGTAAAATGCTGGTGTTGACATCGATGTCCTGTAAATAGGATATGCGGTGGGGGGGGGGGGGGGGGGGGGGGGGGGGGGAAGTGTATATGTGACATTTCAGCTGTCTCATTTTCTGAAGTATAGAGTGTATCTGAGACATCTCAACTGTCTCATTGTCTGCAGTGTTGAGTATATTTGATAGCTGTCTCATGTTCTGAAGTGTAGAGTGTATATATCTTAGCCGTCTTTCTTAGCCGTCTCATTTTCTGAAGTTTATAGTGTATATATCTTAGCTGTCTCAGTTTCTGCAGTGTCAAGTGTATATGACATCTTAGCTGTCTTATTTTGTGAAATGTAGAGTGTATATGTGACACTTCAGCCGTCTCATTTTCTAAAAAGCGTATGTGACATCACTACTGCCTGATTTTCTGAAGTACAAAGTGTATGTGATATCTCAAAAGCATGTGATTAGTGTCCTTCGACAGTTTATTGGCATACTCTATGAAGTTGTCTGCTACATTATTTTTCCATTCTTCTATTTTTTACTTTCCAGGGTTGCCCATGCTTTATGTTTTCATTCCCTTTCTTCAAGAACTTCTGTACATGATACGTTCTGAATGCTTCCAGCAGTTTTCCATATTCACCTCATCTACTGACTGTTGCAGAACTTGATATTTAATTTGAGAATATGGTCATAAATTGTTACCCAGTTGTTGATTTCTGACATATTTACATTATATTGATTTCGAATGAGCGAACTAACTTTATTTTAAAAGGGTAACAAATTGGGCACGTAGGCCCGTCTTACATTCGGCCCTTTCAATCACTCATCTTTCATTCATCAAATGTGCATGTTACATTTACATAGGGGGAAAAAACATTGTCAAATGGATTTTGTAAGCATAAACAATGCATATTAAGCATGATACATTCACATGGGGAATAAAAAACATTGTCATATGTTTCTTCTTCTTCTTCGTTCATCCGGAGTTTTTTTTCGGATGTGATTGCGTTGTGCCTGTTTACAGCAGAGCTGCGTTCTTGCGCCGTTAGGCCGACACATCCGACTTCTGCGGGCATTTGTTGACCGGGTTAACCTTCCCGGGGGTTTCTTAGGACGTTTGATTCTCACTGTTGTGGTGTTATCCCCCATCCCAGCTGGTCCATATAGAACAGCCAAAGATCCTGGTCAGTCCTCAAGGGAAGGCAGGGGCAGACCATGGGCATTCCCCGCCATCCAAGGAGGCTTCCATAATTGCAGAGCCGATACATAGCGCTCTGGTACTGGGCTCACCCAAGGAATCGTCACGTCCTGCACATGGCTGCTTAGCCTCACTTCCGTATATTGGGCCTTCCGTTCACCATCGGCTGTTCTTCCGGAAACCAGAAGTATGCAGTCTGCAGATGACATCCACACAGTGAGCTTTCGATTCGGACTTTCCATGTAATGGATTTGCTATCCAAGCAATATTCCATTTCGTGCCACTAGGACACTTTTCCACCTTTTATGAAGTCCACACAGTGGGCTTTAGATACGGACTTTCCACGTAATGGATTTGCTATCCAAGCAATATTCCATTTCATGCCACTAGGACACTTTTCCACCTTTTATGAAGCCCACACAATGGGCTTTTGATTCGGACTTTCCACGTAATGGATTTGCTATCCAAGCAATATTCCATTTCGTGCCACTATGACACTTTTCCACCTTTTATGAAGCCCACACAGCGAGCTTTCGATTTGGACTTTCCACATAATGGATTTGCTATCCAAGCAATATTCCATTTCATGCCTCTGGGTCTTCATGCACCTTTAAATGTCAACCTGTATGTAGTTAAAGTAAGCTGCGGTCAACTTGAGCTTGTTGATATCTCCATAGAGCTTGTTCCTCAAATGAAGCAGGTGTGGGCCAAAATATCTTTCTCTGTTCTGCATACGTTGGGCAATCCTGCAGCAAATGTTTTGCTGTCATTTTTCCAGTTCTACAATTACATTCATCGGTATCTCCTATCTTTAGTTTATTGAACAAGTGGTATTTCAGCCTGTTATGTCCTGTGCGGAGTCTGAAGATTGCTACTTGTTCTCTTCGGTCGAGTTTGTAATATGCATCATCCTTCTGATGGCCTGGATGCTCAGATTCCCATTTGGTTCTATAAGTGCTTTTTATCAACCTCTTTGCCTCATTATAGGTTATGTCTATGTCAGGCTGTGGTAGTCGTCCGCCCTCTTTTGCCAGTCTGTCAGCCTCTTCGTTTCCAGGTATACTGCAATGTGATGGGATCCACTGTATTACAACTTTTTTGGATTTCTGGCATAGACCATGGAGTGCTGCTCTTAGGTCAGTTAGTTCTGTGCTGTTATTGCTCTTGAGTATTGAGACAGCTGACTTTGCATCTGTGAAGATAGCTATTTGCTTCTCTTTATTTTCCTCCATCAGGAGCATTTCTGCTGCAGTTTTCAAAGCCTCTACCTCCGCTTTGAAGTTACTTGAAAATTTTCCAGTTGCCATTGAATGTGTTTTTTTCACTCCATTTTTTAAATTTAGGAGAATTCCTCCTCCTCCATTCTCTATTGAATTTTTGGCTGATCCATCTGTATATGCATGGGTCCAATTCCTGCTTGGGTAATGTTCTTTTATGTAGTTTAGGGTTATTTCTCTTCTTTCGGTTTCATGCTGAGTGTTCTTTTTCTCAATACCAGGAATGTTTTTCTATCATCTCAGGCAGTTGCTGCTGTCTCCAAGCTGGGAACTTGTGTGCATTGTGTATGGGCTTGACTGTTGATATGTTAAGTATAGGATCTGCCCTAATCCTTCGTTTTGCAGTTTCTACAAAGTTGCTACGCTTCAGTCTTCCCTTTCCAAAACCATTAAATCTGTTGTACATAGGGTGGTCTGTCAATCTTCTAAATTTTTCTGCTTGTTGCTGGGCTCTGCTATCTCTTCTATCCTGCATTGGTTGTAAACAAGTGATCTTTTCTAGTTCATTAATAGGCGTTGTCTTCAGGCTTCCAGTTATGATTCGCATTCCTTGATTTTGGACTCTACTTATTTTGTTTAAAGTTTGACTTAGCTGCTGTTGCCCAAGCTGCAATGCCATATTCCAGTACTGGCCTCACCCGTCCAGTATATAACTTCTTGAGAACTTTCTCATCTGCTCCCCACGTTGTACCAGCAAGCTTTTTCATGATTGCCATTCTCTGCCTTGCTCTTGTTCGATTTTTCTCAACCTGTGTCTTCCATGTCAGGCGATGATCAAAGGTGACTCCTAGATAGTTTGGATTTTCTTCATGGCGCAATATTTTTCCATTCAATACCAGCTTAGGTTGCTGAGTTTTAGTTGAGAGGGAGAATACTGTGCATGTTGTTTTCTCCTCACTTATCTTCACTAGCCATGATTTTGACCAGTCCTCTAGCGCTAATAAGGCTTGCTGTATTCTGCTGTTAGCTGTACTAATATATTCTTCAGATGTCCATATGGCTAGGTCATCTGCAAAGGATGATGTGTGTACTCTGGCTGGAAATTTTCCGTGATGTCGTTTATATATGCTAGGAATAATGTTGGTGAAAGAACTCCTCCTTGGGGGACACCTTGCTCCAACAGCATCATTTTGCTGGTTTGTCCTTGTACTTTTGTCCTGGCAGTTCTGTTCTCAAGGTAGTGGCTGATCCATTTGTACATTTTTCCACAAACATGCATTTTTTGCAGTTTTACTTTCAGTCCTTCCTTCCATACTTTATCAAATGCTTTTTCTAAATCTATCCAGACCGCTAGTGTGTGCTTTTTCTCTTGGAAGGCATCCTCTATTTCCTGAGCTATATAGGTTATTTGATCTTCAGTGGATCTGTATTTTCTGAATCCTGCTTGGTGTGGTGTTAAGAGTTTGTTTTCTTCCAGATGCCATGTTAGCCTGCCATTGATAATGCGTTCCATTAATTTTCCTACACAGCTAAGTAGACTGATAGGTCGATAGCCATTTGGTTCTTCCAGGTCTTTTCCTTTCTTTGGGATTGGTATTAGTATAGCTTCCTTCCATGCCTGTGGGACTATTCCCCTCTTCCAGCTGTAATTTAGGACTGCTAGTAGTTTCTTTTTGCCTTAGTGCCTAGTCCTATTAGCATTTCATTGTGATTCCATCCTTTCCTGGTGATTTCTTCTTTTTTAGGGTATTCATTGCCTGTTCCATTTCTTCCATTGTTAGATTTGCCATCATATATTCTGCTGCTGTCTCTGTATGATGTATCTGTTTGTCTTTGATTGCTTTCTTCTGTTCGGTTGTAATATCAATGTGGTTTGCATTTGCATAGTGTTCCATTAGTGCATTTGCAGCCTTTTTTCCTGTAAGCAAGGCATTTCCTTGTTAATTGTTATTTGTTTGTTGCTAGGTCCTTCATTGTTCATGGCTTTCACTAGTTTCCATAGTTTGTTTCCATCCCTGTCAAAATTCAGGTTTTCTGTTTTTTCCCTCCAACTATCTCTTGTTGTTTGATTTACTGTTCTTTTATATTTTGCTGAGATGGCTTTGAGAGAGATATTCGCTTCAATTGTTTGTTCTCTCTCTGCTGTCTTCCTGGCATCTTCAACTTTGTCCTCCAAACTTTGTAGTTCTTCAGTCCAGTATGGTTTGTAATTTTTCCTCGCTCCTCTTGGAATGGACTCAGTGGCTGCCTGTATTATCGCTCTGTTTAGACTTTCCACCATTTGCTTTATGTTGCCATATCGTGTATTTATGTTTTCACAATATTTGTCTGTTAGTATGGCAAATCTGTTCCCAATCTGCTCGTTTGTAATTCCAGCGGGGCAAGGGCTTTTGCTCCTGTGGAACATACTCCATATTCATTACAAGCTTGGTTGGTCTGTGATCACTACCTGCTAATTGGTCCAGCACATGGCGATCGATTTTGTGGAGGATGTCTCCTGTGCAGAAAGCTAAGTCTGGAGTAGAAGTGGTAAGCCATCTTCTGGAGTAGAAGCTCGGTGTGTCATCCGCTTTGTTGAGTAGATGGAGATTTGAGTCTATTTCCCAGTCCTCCACTTCATCTCCTCTTTTGTCAGTATCTGGGTATCCCCATCTTTCTGAACGGCTATTAAAGTCTCCGACAATAATGCAGTTTGTGTCAGTTATTTTCATGTTTGAGAGTGTAAGGTCCTTATCTGCTGGGCTATAAAGATTGTAGATTCTTATTTTCACGTCCTTACCATTATATCAACACCTATAATTTCCGTTTGGTTGTCAGAGATCACAGATACTTCGCTGCAAGGTATTGTATTTCGTGTAAGTATTAGAACTCCTCCTTTGTGTCCTTCGCGGTCGAAACGTGTGGCCTGATATCCTCTGACTGAGAATTTGTGATTGGCGTTGAGATGTGTCTCTTGAATGCATGCCACATCTATTCTATCTTTATGAAGACGCTGTGTTAGGGAGTCTTTCTTCTTGTAAACTCCTTCGGCATTCCACTGTAGTATGTTGAGTGTCCGGGGTATTTGGTCAATAGCTCTTAACCTACTCCTCTGTGCCTTGACTCCACAGCACAGGGGAAGGTGACCACCAGTAGTCATGGGTGGACCCCCTCGAGGCAGGGGGCCCGGCACTATTGCCGCCTGATGGGACTTCACGGGATTAGCACCATAACGATTAATTTTGATTTGTGACATCATGAATTAAGTTACGTTGCACTTCTTTGTCAAGCCTGTGGCTCAGTACATCCGATTTCGACAAGCATTTATTCGGGATGCTTTCCCTAGCCTTTGACTGTCCCCAGTCTACCTACAAGGCAGCAGGTTTTACGTTGCACTGCTTTGTCAAGCCTGTGGCTCAGTACATCCGATTTCGACAAGCATTTATTCGGGATGCTTTCCCTAGCCTTTGACTGTCCCCAGTCTACCTACAAGGCAGCAGGTTTGTGTGTCTCTTCGTCTGATCCCTCTCCCTTGACCTGTCCGACATGGGTGGCCCTACCAGTAGCTGTGCTACCGTCGGCATAGCTCTTGGGGTCATTGGGACGCACAAGCCCCTCTACCTCGTCACGGTGGACACACAGCAGAGGGGTGTCAAATGTTTAATTTCCATGTTTTAAGATGTATATCTCTTGAGTTTCAACTTAATTTTACTTTTCGGCAGGTGCTTTCAGTCTACATCTGCACCTCTGAAATGTTTACATCACGTAGAGATGACCTTATCTTTTTTATTAATTTAGATATGACCATTTTGATTTTCTTGTTTGTGGTCTGGTGATGCTTTATGCATTCTTTTTTATTCACTGTGCACAAATTTGTGAATAGTTCTTAATTTTTATTTTTTATATTTAATTACCCAAAGTCTGTGTTTCCCCATGATCTCTTCATAACCCGTGTTATCCAATCCTATCTTGATATTCAGGTTACTTATCAAAATTGTAATATTGCCATTTCTTTGACTACTTATAGCACTTTGTTGTTTCATGTAAAACATTCCTTTTTGTAAATCAAAATGTTACTGTTATTATTTTATACCTCATAGCTTCACACTCTATTAGTGTCTACTCTGCCTCTTGAGATATCATTCAATCAATCAATCATGTGCTATGCCGGAAAGCGTGGGCGGTCATGACTCGCCATTTCACTCGGTCACCAGTGTCGTGGATCAGCTCAGTGTTCCTGTCTCGTCCATGCCATGTGGCCAAGCCATCCAGGTATTTTCCTCTCGGTCTTCCTCTTGGTCTGTTCCCTTTGATCTTGCCAGTTGTCACTAAGTTCTCCAGTCCATTTCTTCTCATAACATGTCCACAAAATTTTGACTGTCTACGTCTAATTTCTCTAATCAGTTTACGATGTTCATTTGTCTCCTGTAGTACTTGGTCATTGGTTTTTCTGTCTGTCCATGGTATTCTTTGCATTTTCCTCAGAAACCACATTTCTGCAGCCATCAGATGCTTTTCAGCTTGACTGCTCATTGTTCAAGTTTCACATCCATACAAAAGAACAGGCTCTATGTATCCCCTCAACACTCTTTTTCTCGTTTCAATTGACATCTTTTTATTGGTCAGAATGTTTTTCATCTTGCTAAAGGCTACTTTCGCCATGGCGATTCTTGTTCTAATCTCTTCAAGGCATCTCCCATCAGATATCATTAGGGCATCAGATTCAACATGATGGACATTTTCCTATGTGTGGCCTGAGAGCAGCACTGTTTCACCTGTGTTTAGAAGTTATTAGCCATGCTGCCTTCATTCTTGTTCATAAAATCCCAAAATGATAATCTTGTAATATTTTCTTTTCTTTATCACTTGTGCTGTCTTTCCCAATTCATTCATAGTTTTAACATTCCAGGTGCCAATTCTAGAGATCTTCCTTGTTGAAAGGAGGTAGATCAGCCATCCAGACCCCTTATGGCTATAAGGTCATTGCATTCTCAAAAGGGTGTGGAAAAACCTGCTCACGAATGGAGAGAGCTTATAATCTTGCACCAGCCTGTTCAGAGAAAGTAAATCTAATACAAAAGCATGCTAAAGTCACACTGGCCCCTGAGTTAAAAAGTGTGTAACTAAATGTGATGCACTCTCTTCAAAAGAAAAATGAGGAATGGAAAGAACTTTTATGTATTAACATGTATCTTTTCAGGCCAGTTGCAGCTCTTGATATCAGAACATCAGTCGGGCAGCCATCAGCATCTGTCTCAGGATGTCATCAATAAGATTATTGCCTTAAAATTTGCAGCACAGAATGCCAGCAAGATTGGTCTGGACTCTGTTCGCATTGATGATTCAAAGTACTTCAGTGATTTTAGTTCTGTGGTGTTGCATCCTTGGACGTTTATGAAACCCCATCGCAAGCTTGAAGCATCTCTACGCTGGGAAATTCCTCAGTATAAGGCGAAAATGAAAGGTAATGTGTCATATATTAGTCATGTTTGGTACATGTAATATTTTCATTTGTCAAAGGTGGTCTGATCCTCATCACTTGTGGCTCAAAGATGTATGAAACAATTGGGTATTGAAATACCACTACTTTTATCATTTCTTTACTTATTCAGTCAGTCTTGGTAGAGATTTGTCTGCAGCAGACGAGCAATATCTCGGGATGGGGGGGATTCTCGCCAGTTGCGAGATCCGCACAGTGGAAGGATGGTAGATTTGCTCACAATAGACGAGCGATATCTCCTGCATTATCTCCGGCGAGCCTATTCCTGGTGGTTGCGGGATCCGCTAAAGTCAGGCGGGTAGTCTGATGATACTGCACGCTTTACACAGGTCCGGACACTTGTGATTGACAGATGTACGCGTCCTTATGGTCCAGGCGCGTACGAGGCCCTCACCTGTGGGACTTGGCTGAACGCTTCTAAGCCGGGTCCCTTGGGTTCCAGGGTCTGGCCATCACTTGTCACCTGCTCGTGGAGGCAAGGTCTCTGAGGTTTGAAGCTGAGCCGCCAACGTCTGCAGCCTACCTTGTGCCAGACGTATTGGTTACCCATTCCTCTGGAAATCACAAGGCTAGGCCGAGAGAGGGAACATGTCGTTTGGGCACCTC
This sequence comes from Cepaea nemoralis, assembly GCA_014155875.1. Lineage (NCBI taxonomy): Eukaryota > Metazoa > Mollusca > Gastropoda > Stylommatophora > Helicidae > Cepaea > Cepaea nemoralis. Next base: position 225,742 of record JACEFZ010027359.1, on the reverse strand, counting down.
ATGTTTCTCTGAAGCTCTGCCCAGGCATTATGATGGAATTTTAGCCACATTCCAACTCACATACTTTGGTCTGTCAAGACTGCGAGGTGCCACTCACATATACTCAGCCTGATCACTTGTGGCTCAAAGATGTATGAAACAATTAGGTATATATACTCAGCCTGATCACTTGCGGCTCAAAGATGTATGAAACAATTGGGTATATATACTCAGTTTGATCACTTGTGGATCAAAGATGTATGAAATAATTGGGTATATATACTCAGCCTGATCACTTGTGGCTCAAAGATGTATGAAACAATTGGGTATATATACTCAGCCTGATCACTTGTGGCTCAAAGATGTATGAAACAATTGGGTATATATACTCAGCCTGATCACTTGCGGCTCAAAGATGTATGAAACAATTGGGTATATATACTCAGCCTGATCACTTGTGGCTCAAAGATGTATGAAACAATTGGGTGTATATACTCAGCCTGATCACTTGCGGCTCAAAGATGTATGAAACAATTGGGTATATATACTCAGCCTGATCACTTGTGGCTCAAAGATGTATGAAACAATTGGGTATATATACTCAGCCTGATCACTTGTGGCTCAAAGATGTATGAAACAATTGGGTGTATATACTCAGCCTGATCACTTGTGGCTGAAAGATGTATGAAACAATTGGGTATATATACTCAGCCTGATCACTTGTGGCTCAAAGATGTATGAAACAATTGGGTGTATATACTCAGCCTGATCACTTGTGGCTCAAAGATGTATGAAACAATTGGGTATATATACTCAGCCTGATCACTTGTGGCTCAAAGATGTATAAAACTATCATTTACTGCCTATAGTACCTTGCGGTTCAGGACAGAGGGGTCTTGTGATGTTTGAAACAATTGGCAATATTCAACCTCATCACTACTCAGCCTCCTGCCTCCAACAGTTGGGCATTCTCAGCCTCACCAACTGTGGATCAAAGAGGATAAAACAGTTAGAAGCTTATCTTCATCATTTGTGGTTCAGCCACATTTCAACCACATTTGGTTCATAGTAGTGTGCAACATTTGGTTTACCCCCTTTTCAAATTTGAAATTAGGGCATCCCATTAGGGCGAAAGATCGGGCAGTTTTGGGCCCCCCAAGGCTAATCGTGGGGTATTGGTACCTCCACTTAGGCTAAAACTGGGGGTTTTTTGGGTTTCTCCACGTGGCGAAAGACGTGGGGGGTTTTTGGCACCACATGGGCTGAAAGACTGTGCAGTTTTTGGGGCTACCCACAGGGCTGAAAGATCTGTCAGTTATTTTTCCCCATTCTTTGTTCAAATTTTTTAAAAACCCCTAAAAAAACACCACATTTTCCAGAGGGATGTGCCATTTGGAAAAGGGAAGTATCCAAAAGGGGAATTTTATTTTAGTACGGGGAAAATTTTTCAAAGGCAACAAAAAGAATTAAGAGGCCCCAACCAAAGGTTTTGTTTATTGTTAGCAAAAAAAGGGCAAACAAACACAGGGCTTGCTGCTGGTTGTGCAGTTAGCGCTCTAATCTTGTGGTCTCTTGAAACCATTGTTTGTTGTTTTTTTTGTTCATCCTATTGCTTTTCATTCTAAAATTTCTCTTCTTTTTTTCTTCCCTTTTCTTCCACCTCCCCCTTTCTTCTGTATTAACCTGTATTGTTGTTATTGCCATGTCCATGCGTTATCGCATATTTTTTCTGTTGTTGTTTTTGCGCAAGATTTCCAAAGTATACTGAATGAAACAATGTTGAGAGAGAGGGAAAGGCCAGAAAGTCAATCCTGCGTACCCAATTCTTAACTCTTGAAAAAAAGTTTGTTTGTTCATTCTTCTCCTTCTTATTTTTTCCTCCTCATTTTCTTTCCCCTACCTCCTTCGCAGGGTCCCGCACGAAAAATGAACAGGTGAGAGCTCTGGTTTTGGCCACACATTATCAGGGCCCGGCAAAACCCACTCCACGTCCAGCCCCAGGCTGGGGAAACCGCAGTTTCCCCATCAACCATCTCAGTCCCCCCCGCACATTTTTTGGGCCTCTCGCTTTTTTTTCACCTCTTTTTCCATTACTCTAAATGCCTATTTCCATAATGTTTTTATTGGATCTTCAGGTTTTCCCTAAACGATCCCCTCGTTCTCAAACCCCCTTTATGCCCTTTTTCCAAACATGAAAAAGCTTATGCTTTTTGGGGGGGCTGCAGTAATAATCTTGTTGCATCACCAAACAATCTTATCAGCTTTCTTTTTAAATGTAATCTAATGGGGACTCCCAACACTGGTTCAGAAATGTGTATAGACTAGATCATGGATCCATTTTTTTTGGGAAGGGCATTCGCCGATCAAAAGGCAGTGAAAAAAACACAAAGATATTATTTTTAGACTGCGAAAAGGGTGTATGTAATCCAGTAATGGCTAATAATATCATCATCATCATCAAGTGACTTGCCGACTGGAATGGGAAATTGTGCTTCTCCAGACTTGTAAACCCAGAAAAACTATAGTTTTTTTTTTGCTTATTTGTGCATCTGTTTTTTTAAATGTTTGCTCGAAGTAATTTTCTTCTTTTCTTCTTTTTTTCTCTTCTTCTTCTTCTTCTTCCCCTTTTTCTTCTTCTTCTTCTTCTTCTTCTTTCTTCCCTTTTCTTTTCTTTTTTTTCCTTTCTTCATCTTCTGCCTCTTTCTTCCTTTCCACCCCCTACTTCTATTCTTTTAAAATAAATTTTACCCCTTTCCCTTTTTCCCTTTCATCCTTCTCTTCATCCTCCTCCATCCCGGTTATGTTTTTCAGCATCGATTCAGAGAGCTTTTGGTTTTTAGCTTTGGTTGTACCTCTACAGCTTCTTTGTTCCTCATTTTTTAAAACCCATTGTTCCAGGGCACCTCTTTCCCCCCCCCCCCCACCCTTTTTTGCTATTTTTTATCACCAAATACAAAACTATAGGGGCACTGTTATGTGATAAACTTTTTCGACAATTTTTTTTTAAGTAACTAAAGGGCATAACCCCCCCTCTGGTTCAAATGTATGCACCACACTAAAACCCAGATTTAAACCCCTCTGCTGTTCGTCAATAAAAAACCCCTAAATATTTCTCATATTGGGGGTTTTGTTGATAGGGTTTTTTCAACCCTTTTTTGGCCCGGGCCCCCTTCACCCCTTTTCAGAACTCACCCCCCCCCTTCCCCCCCTTCTTATTTCCTACCTAAAAATTTGGCCCGTGCCCCCCTTCACCATATTTTCAGAACGTCATTCCCCCCTTTTGTATTTCCTATCTAAAAAATCACAGAAGCATGGCTTGAGGAAAAGTGTTTTGACATTGAAAAAAAAAAAGTCAAAAACCCAATAGTCCCAAAAAAAATTTCAGGAACTTACAAATAAAAGACAAGTAATAAACGGCTGTCTAAAAACAAAAGATGGCAAAATCAAATAAAAAGATCAGATTCTACGGGGGACAGATTAGTAAAAAACCTTTACAAGTAACAGGGGGAACATATGATATAGATGTAATAATAAAGGCCCCCAATTTTGAAGATGGGGTTCAAAGTTCTTAACTAAAAAACGGCAAGGCCCCAGGTGCAGAAAAAATCAAAACAAAAAATGTTTAAAAGCTTCAGAAAAATCGGGCTGGGAAAAGTCACCAGACTGCTGAACACAATATGATACGGGAGAAACCTTCTAAATTATGTAATTCTTTTGTATTGCAATCCCAAAAAATCGGGGGCCTTGAATGTAATCAACAAGAACGATTGAAATGATCACACAAAAAGTTTTTGCTAGAATTATCATCAAAGTGGGGAAGAAAATACAACCTGAAAGGGAAGAACAATGTGGGTTTGTAGGGGAAAGGGTAAGTAAATGCGTGATATGCGCGAACAGTTATTGAAGTGCTATAAAATTTAAACAAGGATATACACCTTTGCTTTTATTGATACACAAAGGATTTTGTAGATTTAAAATTTCCATGGAATATGCCTGCAGATCTACAATTGATGGAAAGACTTAGCTTAAAAAAAAACATATTTTGGGAAAACAACAAGCTGCCAAAAGGTTTAAAAGAATGAACAATATCAACCTTTTAAGAGAGGTGTTAGCGGGGAGGGTAATGTCCCCAGATCTTTTTTCCCTATCTGAAAATATTTTCAGAAATGTAAAATATAAATGAATCAGCATTGGAGACGAAACTCAATCATTAGATACAGATGATACAGTATTGTTTGCGACAATGCAAAAGATCTACAAAAATTTTAGTAGATGCGGTTTTTTGTCACAGTGAGCATTGGGGTTTGGAAATTAAAATTTGTAAGAAGACAAATTTATGGTCGTCTTAGGAAAAGAATACCAAAAGTAAATAAAGAAAAGGGGAATATTCTTAAACAGGGGAATCGGCCCAACTATCTCGAACATCATAACATCGATGGGAGATGCCTTTGAAAGAAAGAACAAGAACGCCATGGCGAAAGTAGCCTTAGAAAAATGAAAAACATTCTGCCAAATAAAAAGATGTAAATTAAAAATGAAAAAAAGTAGGGGGATACATGGAGCCTGTTCTTTTGTATGGATGGAAATTTGGGACAATGACATAAAGCTGAAAAACATCGAGGGCTGCAGAAATGTGGTTTTGAGGAAATGCAAAAATCCCATGGACGACAGAAAAACCATGCCCAAAGTCACAAAAACAAATGAAAATCGAAAACCGATTAAAAAGTTAGATGTAGACAGTAAAAATTTTTTGACTTTTATGAGAAGAAATGGATTGGAACTTAGTGACAACTAGCATACGAAAACAGACCAAGAGGAAATACCTGGATGGTTTGGGCCACAGGCAGGCGAGACAGGAACACTGAGTTGATCCACGACGCTGGTGATGGGGGTAAAGGGCGAGTCATGACCGCCTACACTTTCTGGCATGGCCCATGATTGATTGATTGATCTAATAAAATCCTGCCCCCGCCCCTACACAGTATACATAATAATGGAAGTTAAATTTAATAGAACATACTAAAACAAGTCTAGACGCCCACATAAAATATGATTTGTGGGTCTACTACTTTATAAATCGAACTTTAGAAGGGTGAGATGTACAGAACCTTACAGTATGAAGGAAAAAACAATATCAAGTAATCGGTTTCTTGTATTAACGCGATCTTGAAATAATCTTAATTCTCCCCCCCCCCCCCCCTGAAATCCTAAAATTCCCCTCTGGGGGGGGGGGGGAATATTCCCCACCGGTTGAGAACCATGTGTTGGACATAATCTATCTCTTGTGGTGTTCCTGTTTGCTGATTGACATCGTTTCTGATTTTGTCTCTTCTCATTACATTTAGAATTCATCATAATTGTATGATTTATGAGCAGTTACCGAACTGTAATTGACACACTAAAACTTTTCATCATGCAGTCAAATTGACAGAGGAAATGAGTGATCGTTGTATGACAGAGTTGTTCAAAGGTGGTGGCCAGACTTGTGATATTTCAAATGACTGCATTCAGATAATGACTACAAGAGGTCTTACCGGATATGGGATAACTCATCAAATTCTGTGGTCTATTATCGGGGAAATCATGGTAAGAGAATGTTATTTTGTTGTTGCAGTCATTTGCATGATGTGAAGTCTTGGTTGTGTAGTGGTTAGGGTCTATTGATCTCCAGGAGTTGACTGATTAATTCATGAATTGATTGACTGGCTGACTGATTTATTCATTGACTGGCAAACTGGTTTATTGTTGGACAAATTAACTGGTTGACTGATTAATTCATAGATTGACTGACTGGTTGACTGATTTATTCATTAACTGGCTAATTTGTTTATTGTTGGATCAATTGACTGGATGACTGATTTATGGATTGATCTGCTGGCTTATTGATTGATTGACTGACTGGTTGACTAATTGATTGACTGGCAAATTGATGTACACAGACAACAGTGCTGACAAATGAGCACACAAACCACGACGCTGATGTGGCCTTATCTGGGCAAATGTACATTTGGGAATGTGAGGGTTTTATTTTAAAACAATTACAGTGCAGAAATTTGTGAAATTCTGAGTAAGCATACAGCTTAACACTGGGAACAAGTGTTGTACATCTGTCCTTCTGTACATATTCATTTGGAGGCCTTAATTCAGTGTTATAATTGTGAACTAATATGTTCTTATATATATTAGATTACGGACAGCATTATGATGTTGGGTGACTAGTTTTCTTCCTCATTTCATTGCCATTTTATTGAAAACTCTGGTACTTGTTTTATGAGGATGTATTGGCCTCATTTCTGCACAAGGTCATGATGAAAATAATCTCCCATCAACTGGTATTGGAAGACCACCGTGCTGGCAAGCCAGTGCTCTGTTGCCTGTGTTGCCTTTGGCAGACTGTACAAGAATGTATGGGACAGAAATGGAATAGCCTGCAAACAAAGCTGAAAGTCTACAAAGCAGTTGTATTATCCACACTGCTATATGCTTGTGAAACCTGGCGACACGCTAGGAAATTAAACCCCTTCCACACAGCCTTAGGAAGCTATTGAAGATTAAATGGCAAGACAAGATCCCAGACACTGAAGTTCTAGAAAGAACGTCCATGCCCAGTATCCACACTCTACTAGTGAAGAATCAGATTCGCTGGGCTGGTCACTTAATTTGCATGCCAGATCACAGGCTTCTTAAACAAATTATTTTATGGCGAGCTGTGTTGTGGTAAACGCTCCCAAGCTGGCCAGAGGAAACGCTTTAAAGACATTCTGAAAATCTCACTGAAAGCTTTTGGAATTCATCTTGACACCTGGGAGACTACTGCCAAACACTGAAATTCCATTACGCAAATCACTTGTGAAGCAACCAGGACTGCAAGAGCTGTGAAGAAAAGGTTGGACAGAAAAGCTACTGCAGGAGATCCTCCTCCTGGAACGTCAAGCATTCTTTGCCCACATTGTCAAAGAACATTTCGAGCCAAAATAGGCCTTATCAGCTATCTTTGAACTCACGGCTCCATACTTTCAACCCCCACTGGATGAAATGAATGGTCATCATCATTCTTGATGGACAAACAAAAAAATTTGGCCATAGTATCTTAGTTGTCTGACCTTGATCTTACTCAGTCATGTTTTCTTACATCCCAGTTTTTGTAATTCATCTTTGTTTTTCTTCATTTCCTGTCATGATATTCTTCCTGTCCATCTGTATAACCACTGTTCACTTTCTTATTTCCATCTCACACCTGCCATTATTAGTTATTAATTTTCCTAGGTAATTAAAAACTGTTGACTTGTTCATGTAAAGAGGGTGAGCGTACTGTTATCTGCTTGTATGTAAGTTAGTAGTGAATGGATGATACCTTTAAAAATCCACTCATGAATGAAAGGCTGGTGCAGAGTTGCATGCTTGTCACTCCAACAAATCTATAAGTTGAGAAGGAAATTATGAAAGTAAATATGTTCTCTGACAGTGATGCAGTCTTTAGAACCTCTATTGCATATTTCACTTTTTCAGTTTATGAGTCAGGTTTTAGTCAGTGTCGGATGTAAAGAATGAATGTCGTAGTAGTTATTTGTTCTTCTTTACCACTTTAGTGTCGTCCCTGGAGTGAGGGGAATCAACACCCACATTTGTTTTAATTCAATATCACTATCCTGGAGATATCCAGCAGACTCCGTCCACAACACTCCCTCAATCTGAAGACACCTTCTTCTCACTCTTACTCACCCCTGGATCATGCCCCCTCTCATTCTTCCCCAACATAACATATGTGACAACTCTAGCTTCAACAAATAAAACCAAGAAATTTATTAAAGCAAAGAGTATATGTAGGAGAATTGTGTGTGTGTGTATATATAAAGTGTAGAATGTGTGACATATACTCTAAAGTGTATATAGACTCAGATCAGTGATCAGGAGTATAGTCCTTCTCATCACTGTGCTGAGAACACACTAGCACCATGTATTCCAGACAAGCAACCTCACCAAGGTGATGCTTCTCCGGTCACGTGAAGACTTCCTCCGTTGTCTCTTGAACCACTAGGGTGCTTGGACATCCATGACAAACACTGTCTAATGAGAGTCTTCAATCTGATTTACACTATGAATTTCCTCTGTTATTTAACTGATTGTTAATCAGAAAATTCTAACCCTATTGTCACTGTTACTGGGGAAATCTTAATGGATCTAGTGTCACTGGTTGTAAAGATTCCCCATATTAACACCACAATCTGAATGTTCTAGGTATTTCTATAAATTTTGTATGAATGTTCCTGGTATCAGTAGTGTATTTATACAATGTTCTGATTGTTCAGTGATACAACTATCACTTGCTAAACATAAATCTCATCAGCATGTCCTGCTCAGCAGAAGCCAGGTTCCCGCAAACCAACTTGGGTTTAAGTCCCATGTAGCGGCCTCTCAGCAACTTCTGTTTTCAAATTCTGAGCCATCATCTTCTAAATTGTGTTAGCTTCACTGTTGAATATCATAGCACACCTACGTGGACCTGTAAATGGAACCTGTAGAATAGAGAATACTATGGTGAGGGCAACTCAATCCTGGCCGGAATTAGGTGAGTGTAGGCCAATAGCAGCACTCAGATCTATAACAGAGATCCGATCTCTGTCATACGGCCAAATAACTCATCATATGATCTGAGACATGGCAACACCAGGAAAGAATAAAGGAACGGGTAGAAACCCAGCAGATGCCCTACTGGAAGATCCTACCATTTCACATTCCTCTCCTCCCTCTCAACCATCCTTAATCTCTCTAATTATTATTCCACTACATTGTCCTCAACTCCCTGAGTAAAATGATATATCACTCAAGCTAGTTGAAGCCACACAATAGGATACTAGTGCCGACGCTCCTATGATACTTTCTAGCACCGCACTTATAGAACATTCTATCACTAATCATAATACATTATATCACCACACTTATAATACATTATTTCACCGCACCTATAATACATTATATCACCGCACAGTACTGTACTCTATTCCTAATCATACTCTAAGTTAGATATGATTAATAGCCTACCATATGCCTATTCCGGTTGCTAATTGAAACTAGGCAATCACAGACTGGATCTATGTCCGCCGATAAATATCAACAATTTGACACCCTAGTTTCTTTCATTGAACACAACTCGGAAAACTGTACCGATCTTTCCCACTTCAGAAATCTTGATCGACTAACTCCACTTGTTTACCGCAACGCTTTTTATATTGGGCTGGAGTGACGTCACCAAAAAGTCTAGACACTGATCCGTCCAGAATCTGGTTTCCTCCTCCTGTTCTTGACTAACTGGAGTCAATCCGCCGTCAAATTTGCTTTCATTTGGGGAAATTCTTTGTCCCGTACATCAATAGTTCAGTCTGTCTGTGAGCCAGAGAATTCCCCACATCACAGAATCCATCCCGTGTCTGTCCAGACTTTCCGTCTAGCACTTCAAAGGCTACTACCGCCTTGGCAGACGTTTGGCGTTGTTATTCGTTTTCTCGAACAACCCACATCATAAAGATTCGCCGACCAGGGGTAGACATTTTGACGCGACGTATCTTGTTTCTCAGTTAGAAATGCCGATTGTGTGTAGACAGTTTTAACAACGTATTTTTTTCAGTCTGTACAACATCAAAGGGTCAGTTGTTTTTGCAGACTAATGTCGGGTCTTGTTTGTCATCGATCGCAACTAACAAGTTTATTTTCCATGACAGGTAGATGGTACTACCTGCTTTCTGTTAGCGCCGAATGTTGGACAGCACTCGCCAAACCCGATACCCGATATTGTGCTAACAGCTTCAGGCAGATGAGCACAACTGGGAGAGTACAAGCCTTACCCTAGTGTGAGAAAATGCAACCTGAAGACTTATATAATGACAGGGCAGACCAGATCCTAAGCTTCGGTTGGCAACTGGCCTGGGATGGAAGCTCCAACAGGAGGACATTTAGAGCATCGCTTTGCTAATCCGGTAGCGTCTATAGCTTCTCCTGTTCTAGACATATTGGTGTTACTATTCCTCTAGAGTAAACTAGGCAGGCCGAGAGATGGATCATGCTGCATGGGGAAAACATGGTTTCTGGATTCAACCCTGGCTTTGTGCTATGGAGAAGTATAACTCCATTTTACAAATTGTCATCTAACAAGATGGCCAGGTGCCAGTCTATTGAAGCGCTTATTTGTATTGTTTTATAAATTATAAAGAAATGAACCTACTGCAAATAAGTACTTAGGGCAGCTTAATTTTACTTGTTATTCCGTTCTAGCTAATTGATTAGTGTACACACCTTACCAACAAAGTGCACCAGGTTTAACCTTCACCAATAGCAGAATTAATTTTTTCTGACAAGTATGGCTCTAAGGTCAACTTATTCTCATAAAATTTCCACCAGAAATTTATGAGAATTTTCTGGGATGCCAAAGCGGCACCTGGTATAATTGTGCCAAGGCCTGGAATATATAAAATATTAACAATTCACATCTCAATGCCATCATCTGCCTCCGTACAACCATCATCTGCCTCGGTACAACCTTAATATTTGTGTGTGTGTGTTTGTTCGCTTTTAACTCAAGCGTAGTCCTTACATTTACAGTGCTTTTAGTGCACTGGACTGATTTTTGCATATGGATTAGCTTTCCCTATTACTTATGTCCCTTGCCATCAGGTGAACCCACTCCGGCTTCTGAGGTACTTGTAATTTACATCCCCAAGTCAAGGACAAGAAGTCAACATTTTACCCCACTTGAGCAGTATAGGGGTTGAACCCTCTACCTCAGCATAAGCACACCGGAAGTTTAAGAGCAAGTGCTCGTATCCATTCAGCCATCATGGGCATATGGTATGCTCCACTCCTGACCATTTATTGTCTATTTTCTAATGTTACTTGTGTTTCCTGTCTGCAGCCTAACTGCACTGGTTGCTCAGCAAGATGTTGTTGAAGAACAACATGGGTGACATCAACAAGTATCAGCTAGAACTCTGCACCAACAACTTCTACGAGATGGTGGCTGTTGTCCAAGTGTTGATGCATGGCAAGGTGCATGAGAGTCAGCAGGATCTCTTCCTAGAGCAGCGTAAGTTGCCCACAGCTGGGGTCAAATTGTTGCTTTTGTTGATCCCAAAGCTTTTGCGTTGTCCGTGTTTTGTGTGATATTCACTGACAGCCCAGTACCATTCTTATGTAGGTGCAGAATCTCTGCAGCTGTTCTAGAAACCCATAGAGTGAGTTTGTTAGTGAGGCTGTGGTAGCTTTCCCTTGCAGTTTGAAATTGCAAAAGAGGAGATTGAATGGGTCTCTGCCTCTGATGAATTTTAATGATTTGACATCCTACCCACAAACAAATATGTATATCACATGTGATTCTCATTTGGATTCCCATTGGTGCTACAGAGTTTGTGCACTGTATTGAGATTAATCCGGTCAACAAATGCCCGCAGAAGTCAGATGTGTCGGCCGAAAAGCGCAAGTATCGCAACTCTGCACAACGCAATTGCGTCCGAAAAAAGTTTCAGGATGTAACGCAGAAGAAGAAGAAGTATTGAGATTTCCCTTGTATTACACATTGGTGAGAACGTGAACACGTACAGAGGTATCCATATGTTGTACAAGTACACGTAAAGGACCTTGTTATATCAAGTAGGGTATATGGTGCTGTCCCATATTTGTATAGACCCGCCAGCCACTCATGGGTGTTAATGTCAGTATCTCACTGGCCACCTTCCCTTCCCTGCACATTTCCTGTACCCAGTTTAACAGATTCAGTGCCAAAGGATAATACATTGCCAAATGTGGCCTCCCATTTGGCCAGAAGGACGATATATCACCATACCAGGGTCATTGTGTTATTTGTTTTGCTTTTTAGCACTTCCCACAATTTCACTGCTCAGTGAACTGTAATGTACATTATAATATTGTTCATTCGATTGTGTAGCATGCTTGGTCCTTACTTTCTTTTTATTTGGCACTGAATCAGTTAAGTTTTGTTGACTGGGATCTCAGGTCAGTTTTTTTTTTTTTTTAAACATGTCTCTGGGATTTGAACACATGGCCACCTCCCTGGCAGGGGAGCATGCTAGCCTCTGTGCTAACACAGGTCCTGAAATACGTATGATTCTATGCAAACCAAAACTAGGTCATAATTTCAATTTTGGGACTCTACAGCTGGGATACAGCAAGTTCTAGAAAACTTCAAGTGCATATCAATATAGCATCTGTTTTGACCCATATATTTTGAGACCCATGTTACTATATTATGTCTCATGGTAATGTCCTTCATTCTCTGTATCTCATGGTAATGTCATTCATTCTGTCTCATGGTAATGTCATTCATTTTCTGTGTCTCATGGTAATGTCATTCATTCTCTGTGTCTCATGGTAATGTCATTCATTCTCTGTGTCTCATGGTAATGTCATTCATTCTCAGTGTCTCATGGTAATGTCTGTCATTCTCTGTGTCTCATGGTAATGTCATTCATTCTCAGTGTCTCATGGTGATGTCATTCATTCTCAGTGTCTCATGGTAATGTCATTCATTCTCTGGGTCTCATGGTAATGTCTGTCATTCTGTGTCTATTATGGTATTGCTGATGATTCTCAGAAATGCAACTGTCTGTTTGCTAGACTCTTTGACTTTAATAATTGTCTTTGTTTTTTCAGAGTTCATTTGTCCAAATGTGGGATTTTATGAGTTCCTGAAGAAGGACTATCTGGATCAGATACTTTCCTGGCAGTTTCCATCTGGTTGTTTCGGTGAAAAAGAGGAGGGAAAAGTTGAAGAAGAAATTGATTTGGCCTCTCTTTTAGAAGGCTACCATGACAAAAATGTCAAATTTATCCCAGAAGTTCGGAAGTTAGATCCAGGTGGTGGTGTTAAGAACATGGTTTTGTCTGAGTCACGTAATAAGGAGAAAATTTTCAAAGGAGGCAGCGTACTCAAATTTGACAGTCAGTCTGTATTGACCACTGTTTCAACAGTCAAATTACCAAACAATGTTCAGTCAGCAAAGTCACCAGTCAAAATTCAAATCCAACATGGAAGCTTGAACAACAATGCCAGAGAGGCAATGCAAGATTCTCAAAAGCGGATGGGCCGCTCAGCAAATAAGAACGAATCAATACCAGAATCTGTACCACCAGCAAAGGGCAGACTGAAGCTTCCTCACAAACCCTTCCAGAAGACACCAACATTCAGCAAGCAGACCCCCAACACAGGAAGTAATGTAGATGGTTTCAATGGCAGTAGGAAGACTAATGGAAGTCATCTATTGGTTGAGATGGAAATGAATGGACGTAGGAGGACAAATGGAAGGCATCTTCTGGTTGAGAAGGAAATGAAAGGTGAGCAACTATTTTATGTCACAAGCTCTGTATGTGGCACCTGTCTCTTAATATGGGTCTTCATGTATCGTGTGATTACCATCTTTTAACATATGTATTATCATCATGTGCCCTGCTTGCTGGCATAAGCTTTCATGTCTCTCCACAGGTCTTTGTCCTTGTTGTTCTGAAGGATGATATTCCTCCATGCCATCATTTCAGTCCATGCAGCATCATCTCTTTGATCTACCTCTGCCTCTTTTCCCATTGATTTTACCAGTTATAAAATTGCTTGGCCGGTCTCCCTGGCCAAGGGTTAACGACGTTGTTCATAATCCCGTATATATTCACGTGGGGAAAACAGCTGCGTGAGATTCGGCAGCTAATCACGCCGCGCTGATAACTTACGGGGGTATGTTCAGAAAGCAATAGCAAACTACTGAGCGTAAAACTTGCCTAGTACATCAATAGCAGCTGAAAATGCTGGTGTTGGCTGCAACGTCCTGTAAGGGATAAGTAGCATAAAAAGATTTTTTTTTAAGTTGCTTGACCTATTCTGCTCTTATTATCTGTCACACATTGTTCATCTGATGTTATGATTTCCCCCAGGTAATTGTTAAAAAGAGGAACGTCCATTTTTGCACGCTCTGTTAGTATAATGTCCAGAAGTTTTAGATTTATTTGCATTTTCCATCATCAGTAGTGTGTCATCTGCATACTGAATTTTGTTTATATTATAACCTCCATCTTATATTTCTAGCCTATTTTTTTTTATCTCACCATACCACTATAGAAAGAGAAGAGATACGGCGACAAAACAGATTCTTGTCTTACTCCTACTTTATCTTTCCCTCTTTATTTCCCATTTTAATTACTGCTACCTGTTTCTAGTAAATACTCTATTATTCTGAGATCTTTACCATTAGTGTAATATATTTCAACATTGCAATAATTTCATCATGCTTCCCTTTATCAAATATCTTGGTATAATCTTTAAAACCCAAATATATGTCTTTCAGTGTCTCTATTAATCTCTGTATTAGTGTTCATAATGTGTATATTGTATTATTTGTAACTTTTTCTTCAATAAATCCATACTGTACTTCACCAATTTCCACCTTTATTCCTTTCATGGTCTTCTCATAATTCTCAATAGAAATTTGGTGAGATGGTTTATGAGATTGATTGTACTAAAATATGTGTATTCAATTAATTGCTCCTGGAAACAATGTGTGATTCAACCACCTCTTCAAGCTGGCACACTTTTAGTTCATTCATACAATGCCAGATTTTACTGTATCATCAACTATGGAAAGTGGAACTGGTCAGTTTTCACAAGAGTATGATCATAAATGACAGCATGGATGTTGGGGCTAGAAAGTCTTCATCAGCGTACAAAAACATACTGACACAGCTATATTCATCATCATCCAGTGCCTTGCCGGCTGGCGTGGGCAATCATGCCTCTCCACAAATTACGATCTCTGACATCATGGATCAATTTGTGTGTTGACTCCTTCTGTGCCATGACACAAGACTGTCAAGAATCTTGTCATGCTGTCTTCCTCTATCTCTCTTTCCAAAAATCTTTCCAGTTGTCACAACATATTCCAGTTTTTTTAGGGCTGTGGAAGTTAATGATTAATTAATCGATTAATCGTTAATTTGCTTTAACAATTAATTTTTTTTTTTACGATTAATCAAAAACTTTTCTCTATCACTTATACAAATGAACCGGATGTTGAAAAATTTTCAGACATCTTAAACATAGTGCTGCAAACACAACCAAGTTGCAAAATTGTACTGAGTCACCATTTTGTAAGCTGCAGCAAGATGTACCAACAAGATGGAACAGTATGTTTATTATACTACAGAGTCTTCTACAAGTCAGAGAAGCATTAACTATCTACATGTCAGATGAAAAGAAGCAATACAAAGGCCCAAAACTGTCAGATTCAGATTGGGAGAAGATTTCAAAATATGCAAAGTTTTGGACTTATTCTGTCAGACCACGGTCCTGCTTGGCGGTCAAGATTTTGTTTCATGTAGCTGTGTATTGCCACTGCTATCATCGTTCACAAAGCATATGACTGTACGCGATGATGATCAGGGCTACATAGCTAAATTTAAGGCAGCATGTATTAATGACTTCAGTGAATGTGTAGCTAATATGGCAAGTATTTAAATACTACAGATTGCAACAGCACTTGATCCACGCTACAAATACCTGAAGTGTTTGTCAAAAGATGCAAAAGAACGAACTTGGTCACATATTGAACAACAAATAGCAGTTAATGTTCATGATGAGCAGATGGAGACTGCTGCAACGAATGATACTGACATTGACAATAAAACTATATGTGAACCAAATGAAAAGAGTATTCAGCTAATTGAGTCTGAAATGGATAAGAAAGTTGCTGAATCGGTTGACCCTTTACAATGGTGGAACTTAATGAACATCGATATACAAAATTGGCATTCCTTGCCAAGACCATTCTGTGCACACCGGCTACCTCAGTTCCATGTGAACGATTGTTCAGCTCTGCTGGTTATATTGTTAATAAGACGCGCTCGTCACTTGAAGCAAATACTGTCAACATACTCGTCTGTTTGCATAGTTGGTTATTAGATGACATATGAACAAGACAATCCAGTGTTATTTCGATTTTTGACAAATATGACTATAATGTGAGTTATATGACTATAATTGTTTTGCTTTAATCGAAATTAACGATTAATTAATCGTTCATTTTTCAAAAGTTAACTATTAAATTTAAATTAATCGGTCGCAGCCCTACAGTTGTTGTCTTATCATAACATGGCCAAAAAATGATGACTGCCTCTTTCTGATATTTGTGATAAGTTGTCTTTGCCACTCAGCTTCCCTTAAAACATCCTTATTGCTCTTTTTGGCTATCCAATAAATTTTCATCATTCCCAACAATTACATTAAAATATCACTAAAATATCACTTAGCATTTAAAGTGTAGGTGCTGGAGATAGCCAAGTCCTAGGGCACAACAATCCAGCCCGCTGACAATTGCTGATGTTTGCTTGCATCACCACTCAAACTCACAACAATCCAGCCCGCTGACAATTGCTGATGTTTGCTTGCATCACCACTCAAACTCACAACAATCCAGCCCGCTGACAATTGCTGATGTTTGCTTGCATCACCACTCAAACACAACAATCCAGCCTGCTGACAATTGCTGATGTTTGCTTGCATCACCACTCAAACTCACAACAATCCAGCCCGCTGACAATTGCTGATGTTTGCTTGCATCACCACTCAAACTCACAACAATCCAGCCCGCTGACAATTGCTGATGTTTGCTTGCATCACCACTCAAACTCACAACAATCCAGCCCGCTGACAATTGCTGATGTTTGCTTGCATCACCACTCAAACTCACAACAATCCAGCCCGCTGACAATTGCTGATGTTTGCTTGCATCACCACTCAAACTCACAACAATCCAGCCTGCTAACAATTGCTGATGTTTGCTTGCATCACCACTCAAACTCACAACAATCCAGCCTGCTGACAATTGCTGATGTTTGCTTGCATCACCACTCAAACTCACAACAATCCAGCCTGCTAACAATTGCTGATGTTTGCTTGCATCACCACTCAAACTCACAACAATCCAGCCTGCTAACAATTGCTGATGTTTGCTTGCATCACCACTCAAACTCACAACAATCCAGCCTGCTAACAATTGCTGATGTTTGCTTGCATCACCACTCAAACTCACAACAATCCAGCCCGCTGACAATTGCTGATGTTTGCTTGCATCACCACTCAAACTCACAACAATCCAGCCCGCTGACAATTGCTGATGTTTGCTTGCATCACCACTCAAACTCACAACAATCCAGCCCGCTGACAATTGCTGATGTTTGCTTGCATCACCACTCAAACTCACAACAATCCAGCCTGCTGACAATTGCTGATGTTTGCTTGCATCACCACTCAAACTCACAACAATCCAGCCCGCTGACAATTGCTGATGTTTGCTTGCATCACCACTCAAACTCACAACAATCCAGCCCGCTGACAATTGCTGATGTTTGCTTGCATCACCACTCAAACTCACAACAATCCAGCCTGCTGACAATTGCTGATGTTTGCTTGCATCACCACTCAAACTTTCAATCTCAAGTTGGTTCTTATTTACACACACATATCCTCAAGCGACTACGATGTTTGTTGAAAATGCACTTGAGATGTAGATAAAGGAAGTGGGTTGACAGTGCCTAGTTGATGTAGATAAAGGAAGTGGGTTGTCAGTGCCTAGTTGATGTAAAGTACTTGTCGTTGTGAATAACAATACTGGTATAATGTTCTTGCTTGTCTGCTTTGCATCTAATGTGAGACATTTCTCTAAGCTACTCCATGTCTGAATGACCAAGAACAAACTGTCAATTTGGCCTACGCCAAAATGGGGAATAGATGGTGAAAGGAAAAGGAAAGAAATTACAATTTCATGTTTATTGTTGGCCAGTTATAAATTGGCATTTAGTCCTGTTACTTGTGTATCTTTTAAAAAGTATTCATCTCATTTCATTTTGTTCCTCTTCTACCTTGCAGCATAAACAGCGGGATAGTGCCCATTTATAGGCTTCAGTTATCGAGATTCCCATGAACTCTTTCATTCCCTCTGTCCCTTGTTTACATGGTCAGTCTAAAAGTATTAATATTTAGAATAAACTGAGATGGCATGCTGATTAGAACACTTTTTTCTTACCTAGATAATGGACCTGATTCAATCCCCAGAAGTAGTAGGATTCTCTGTTCAGACCACTACAAATCATGGACAGACCCAGCCTCCTTTAATGAGTACTATGTAATTTTCAGAGTCTGTTAAAATTGACGGGAAGGGAAAGTCAGCAACAGTTAACTAATTGGCCACCCCCACCTCAATATACCATCACCTAAAATATGTGAAGGCCTAATATTTCATATTCAAAAAGTAGCATTTGTCATAGGACAACCTTGACCTTGTACACACCCTCAGTCCTTATTTGGGAGTCAGTGTAGTGCAATTGCTAGCACACTAGCTTGCTGTCCAGGAGATCATGAGTTCAAATCTCCATTGTGGCTGATGTTTTAAATTGATGTGGGCTGCCAGGTAACCCAGCCTTACATAGGTACCTGGAAATGACCTGGGGAGTACAGACGACCCAGGTGACATTGACCGCACAGTCCATCGAGTGCTGATTGGTCTGTGCAAATATAGTACCACCATTTTATTCAGCATGCCTCAAGGCATCTAACAGAGTCCTTTTTACTAACTGTTCTTAGTTATATCCTTTAAGGATGTCGCGGGTCAACCCAGAATTTTTGGCTGTTTGTGATTTCTTGCAAGTTTTATGTTCAATAATTTGCCGCTGCTTTCTGAACAATCGGCACTTTTACCATTGTATGGAAACCAGTGCAAGGCAGTCTGCTTCCAAATCACCTGCAACTGTGTTTCAAATGCAGGATTGTGAATCGTATTTTAACCCCTTCACCACACAACTGGCATTTATTTATGTCATTCATCCAGTGCCTTGCCGGCTAGTATGGGTGATCATGCCTCTCCACAAATTACAATCTCCAACATCATGGATCAATTTGTGTGTTTCTGTGCCATGACACAAGACTGTCTTCCTCAATCTCTCTTTCTGCAAATCTTTCCGGTTGTCACATGTTCCAGTTTTTATCTTCTCATAACATGGCCAAAAAAACAATGACTGCCTCTTTCTGATGTTTATGATGAGTTGTCTTTGCGACACAGTTTCCCTTAAAACGTCCTGATTGCTCCTTTTCGCTGTCCAATTAATTGCCAGCATTCTTCTATGAAACCACATCTCCAGGGCTTCCAGGGAGTTTTTGCCTGTTTAGTAATTGTCCAGTATTTGCAGCCATATGTTACAACTAGTTCTATGTTTATTTATGTAGAGAAGTGAAATAACTTGTTATTAATTGTTGTCGGTTTCCTTTCTCCAGATGGATGTTTATCCCACAAAACGGGGGTGGGGAGTGGGGCTCTGGTCATGTACCTGCGGTATCTAATAGATCCAGGCAACATCAACTGGACGGGCCAACATGAGCTGCTGCAGTCTGACTTCCGCAACCTGTTACAGGCAACAGGAGAAACGCAGGCAGCGGGCACAAGTGCGGACACACCCCAGGGTGGCGATGAGGAGGAAGACGAAGGAGAAGAGGAGGATGAAGGCAACATGGAAGAGGAAGATGGCACAATGAATGAACGTGTGAATTACAGCGAGGACAACGATGCTGAGGCTGATGATGATCAGGGCGATGATGACTACAACGAAGATCAGGCAGCTGATGGGGGAGATAAGGCAGGAAAGGGAAACCATAACATTCATGGCCCCGATACAATTGTTATAAACTGAGGATGCTGAAAAACAGTCCGAGGTACACCCTAGCAATGACAAAGTTATGCCAAAACACCCCAAAGACGCAGACGGCGATGCAGATGACATTGCCAACCAAGAGGAGGATCATAACTACTATGATGACGAAGGAGAAACAGAAAGAGGTATCATCAAGCGCAGAAAACCTCAGACCTCTCGTCCACGTGCCCCAATTAAAACCCGTCGGAAACATTCTGGAAGATTGACTTCAGAAGAACATCTATACCACCAGGGAAGTGAGTTGTTTGTGCCTGACCATCCAAATTATACTGTCATATTATTTGTGTCCATAGCTCCATTTTTTATACTTTTCTTTTTTCTATACAAGTTTATTCGAAAACGGAGAGTGCATATCAGGTACTATTTTTAACCTTTGCTATAGAATAATGTTTTTTGGGGATAGTGTAAGATGTCTTTTGGCATGATGAAAGAGTGTTGTGGTGAGAAATGTTTCAGGAGTGATTTCTCTTCGTATGAAATAGTAGTGTGATGAAACATTTGCTATTTTGGAGTGATATCTTTTGGTATGAAAAAGGAGCTCGGAAAAAAATTGACTTTTGGTGAGTGGTGTATCTTGGTATGAAAGAGTAATGTCATGAAAAAATGACTTTTGGGATGTGAGATGTCCCTTGGTATGAAAGTACTGATCAGATGACAGATGGACATTGAAGTGCAATATGTCTCTTGGTTTATGAAAGAGCACTGATACCGATGGACTTTTTCATTGTGTGTAATCATATAGCTTGCGTGCAGATACAGGCATACCCCAATATTACATGTCAGGTTTAACACGGCTTTCAGATAACTCAATAAAAACCATTAAGTTTGGGAATTTCACTTATTAATTAATGTACTGCACAGCAGACAATATCTTATGGAAGCATTAATTTGTGAATCAGTAATCACAGAATCAAGGAAATCGTTCTCATGCTATTGTCAACTTAATGTCCTAACCATTGCACCAATACGTTTGCTTTATCTAAAACATTGCTAAACCAGAATCATGTATAGTTGGAGGCAAGGGGGAACTATCGAATTTCCTCGCCAGAGTGAAGCTTCGGAAGTGCCACTATTAAAAAATCACTACCAGCAATCAAGAGACTTTGGGTGTATAATGTACAGGTGTATAATGTACAGAGGTTTTTAAACACAGTCACAAACAATATGCTGCACGATTTATTGCCTGTCATATTTCGCTGCATCTCACCACAACATAAGAACCAGGTAAACTGACAAATTTAACAAGCTCTGGACAATATAAATGAACAAAGAAGATGTTTTGAAGTACTATAACAAGGGCAGGTCAGCATGGCCAAATGGATAAGAACGCGTGTTCTTAAACATCCCTTGTGCTGATGCAGGCAAGTATTTAAACCCCTACACCGGACAGCTGGAGTAAAATGTTGACCTGATGTCCTTGACTTGGGGACATAAATTACAAGTACCTCTGACGTCAGAGTGGGTTTGCCTGATGGCGAGGGACACTAAGTTTAACATGTAAATAATTTACTTTCCCCTGTGTCTAGCAGAAAGCCAGCATGACGCTGCAATGTCATTGCATCAAAGTAGCATCCATTGGCACTCAAGATGTTAAGTTTGTAACCACTTGTGGGCAATGCATTGTAAAGTGGGGTATGCTTGTATGTGGTGAATGCTTGTGTATGCACTTGTAACTTTTGAATTTTATGTTTATTCTTGTAATTTTGAATAAGTGTTATTTCTTTAACTTGTAAACTAGTAACAGGTGTTGAAAAATGTTATTACTCGCACCTTCCTGTCTTGACAACGATAGTTTGCTACATTGTGCTTCAAAAAAGACATAATAGCTACAACCTATAGTGGTAGCAAATGTGACTGATCAGACCAATTCATGCTGTAAATGTTCATCCACAATTGATGCATGTGAACACATGGTCATTTTCACCATCAAGCACAATCTGACGTCTCACACGCTCAGTGACATGTCTGTAATCATTTTCTCCTTTGTCTTTATTCCATTCCTGATCTTTCCCCTTCATGCAGTGCAACCAGTAATTCATCAACATAGATGTTCTTTGGTATTCTACCATCTTCAATCCTCCTAATGTGTCCTATTCATCTAAGTGTCTGAAGCTGAGCATGGAACAACTGTCACACCATCTGATCTTTCTAATACTTCGGTATTTGTGATCTTATCTTGCCACTTAATACCAAGTATTCTTCGCAGACACCACATATGAAAGCTGTTGAACAGTGTTATAATTATTAGAATTAATACAAAAGTATTATAATTACATTGTAACATGTTTTGTAATATGACATGACAGAAATAATTGAATTGCTACTTATTATAATATTTGAGCTTGTAACAGCTGTCGGTTGGATTATCTGTTGTTGGGAAACCCCTGAGGGCATTGAAATAACCTGAGAAATAAAGTTACAGACCGTGATTAGCACTCGGAGATGTAGAGGAAAGAAGTAGAGATTGGAGGACATACCTGACCATAAACATGGAAAGTTGATAAACATGTAATTTTGAGGATGCCATTGGCAAAAGAAGGAATGAAAGATAAAGACAAAGGGATGCATCAATGAAGGTCGTCTAAAGTATAAAGGACCAGGAAAATGTAAACTGCACTGGGAATCACCACAGTTATAACCAAGACTTAAAAAGCTGGTTAAACGAGGTGGAAAACTTGTTTCTTTCTGCAGATCGGATTGGAACATATAATTTATGCTAGTGTTGTCATTGTCAGAGTGGAGGAATTCAGCCAGGCACGGGTAAATAGATGACTTGTGAGTACATAATTGAATATTGTTTAGTGGCATAAATGTGGAACTCCAGGGGAAGCCACAACATTGATTTCCCATGGGTAAGTTTATATGTAGTCAAAAAGACAGATTTATGTTAGATTGATATAGTCAGTTTTGTCTTGAAGCAAGACTATCTTTGGAAAATATAGCAGTGGTTTTCCCTTTCCTTCTGCTGCTTTGTGTATAGTTGTCTTCACTAGTTTCTGTCTAAAAAGGCAGCAGATGGGAGAGGTTATGTATGGTGCCCCTTATGACCACATCGTAGAGTTTTGAGGTATTTTATAGTAAGCGTCCCTCAACAGATAATTAACTAAAGCTTTTACTTCAACTTTTCAAATGCTGTTTTAATTACTGTTTGAGAAGTATGCAATGTCATAAGTCATACCAGCGTTTCAAATTGAGAAAGACTTCCACAGCTGATGATCACAATACTGGACAAGATGACGTTGAGAAAGTGAGTTTTGTGGTTTTTGCAAATTGGCACCTATAGTTATGAAGGTTGAAGAAGCAGGAATCTGTAAAAGTTCATGCCATGTCATTTTTAAAGGAAAATTTGAACATGTGTCATGTTAGGACAAGATTTGTGCTATGTCTACTGACAAATGGGAAAACAAAGTGCTCCACATGTACCTTTGTCTTACCAGATGCACATAAACACGACTAACCATCAGGTCACGTTTTGCTATTATTAGACTAACAGTAAACTAACTGGTGAGCATATGCTTAACATTGGTAGCATATGTGTGTAGTGGGTAGTTTTGCTGAGCTACTTACTTGCGATGCTGTTTAAAAAATCTGGTTTCTTTTTGCACTTCCCCCAAAACATTATCCCCAATACGCTGCTAAGTGGTATTTGAAAGATGGGAGATGATGAATAGACTGAATAAGCTGGAGTGGTGCAGTTGCTTCAGATAGTTGCAACTCATGTACATATATACTGCTGAGTGGTATTTGAAGAAAGAAGATGGTAAATATGTTTTATAAACTATGTTATTGTGTCAATGTGGTGAACAGATTGCAAATCCTTGCTTCACTAAGTTTAATGTCTCATTTTGTAATTTTTAACAAATATTGAATTGTGTCTGGTATTTTTTGTGATGGCATTATTTCTATAGAGGTGTTATAAGGTCTTATCACTTATAGAGCTTTGTTATGTAATATGTTCCTATCACATATAGAGACAGCTTTATCATGTTGTAAGATATGTAACTTCATTAAGTTATAAGTACTTATCACATATATAGCTTTATTATAAATTCTAACAATATATATATATATAGACAGCTTTGTTTAAAGTTCTTATCACATATATAGACAGATTTGTTATAAGTACTTGTCACATATATAGACAGATTTGTTATAAGTACTTGTTACATATATAGACAGATTTGTTATAAGTACTTGTTACATATATAGACAGATTTGTTATAAGTACTTGTCACATATATAGACAGATTTGTTATAAGTACTTGTCACATATATAGACAGATTTGTTATAAGTACTTGTTACATATATAGACAGATTTGTTATAAGTACTTGTCACATATATAGACAGATTTGTTATAAGTACTTGTTACATATATAGACAGATTTGTTATAAGTACTTGTCACATATATAGACAGATTTGTTATAAGTACTTGTCACATATATAGACAGATTTGCTATAAGTACTTGTCACATGTATAGACAGATTTGTTATAAGTACTTGTCACATATATAGACAGATTTGTTATAAGTACTTCGCACATATATAGACAGATTTGTTATAAGTACTTGTCACATATATAGACAGATTTGGTATAAGTACTTGTCACATGTATAGACAGATTTGTTATAAGTACTTGTCACATATATAGACAGATTTGTTATAAGTACTTGTCAC
Source organism: Cepaea nemoralis (assembly GCA_014155875.1). NCBI lineage: Eukaryota > Metazoa > Mollusca > Gastropoda > Stylommatophora > Helicidae > Cepaea > Cepaea nemoralis. The sequence continues at coordinate 201,337 of JACEFZ010027359.1, read as the reverse complement.
ATATATAGACAGATTTGTTATAAGTACTTGTCACATGTATAGACAGATTTGTTATAAGTACTTGTCACATATATAGACAGATTTGTTATAAGTACTTGTCACATGTATAGACAGATTTGTTATAAGTACTTGTCACATATATAGACAGATTTGTTATAAGTACTTGTCACATATATAGACAGATTTGTTATAAGTACTTCGCACATATATAGACAGATTTGTTATAAGTACTTGTCACATATATAGACAGATTTGGTATAAGTACTTGTCACATATATAGACAGATTTGTTATAAGTACTTCGCACATATATAGACAGATTTGTTATAAGTACTTGTCACATATATAGACAGATTTGTTATAAGTACTTGTCACATATATAGACAGATTTGTTATAAGTACTTGTCACATATATAGACAGATTTGTTATAAGTACTTGTCACATATATAGACAGATTTGTTATAAGTACTTCGCACATATATAGACAGATTTGTTATAAGTACTTGTCACATATATAGACAGATTTGGTATAAGTACTTGTCACATATATAGACAGATTTGTTATAAGTACTTCGCACATATATAGACAGATTTGTTATAAGTACTTGTCACATATATAGACAGATTTGTTATAAGTACTTGTCACATATATAGACAGATTTGTTATAAGTACTTGTCACATATATAGACAGATTTGTTATAAGTACTTGTCACATATATAGACAGATTTAAGTACTTATCACATATATAGACAGCTTTGCTATAAGTTCTTATCGTGTATATATATATATATATATATATATATATATATATATATATATATATATATATATATATATATATATATATATATATATATATTGCATATTTTATTCTGTGTTCTTTGATTTCTAATTTGCCTAGGTACATTGAAAACCCTGTTTTTCTTGCACTTATTTATTTGTCAGCCTGTCTGTGTGTGTGTCTTTGCATATATTTTCTAGGAATAGTTTGAATACGCAGCTGACAGAATATTATAATGGTCATATTTCAATGACTGTTGCTTAGTCATGCACAGAGGACATTAGAAGAACTACAGAAAAATTACTCGATGTTATTCATTGAGAATTCTTAGTCCTCTTTTTCTTTCTTCTCCTCCTACATCTCCTCCACAGTTATTTCCATCTGTCTATCTCCCTAACAATACTCCAATATGCCGGTCCATGATATTCTGCATGAATCTAAGTCCATTCTGTCCATTCATGTTCATTTTTTGTATCAGAATCTGTTGATGATGTCTTTGAAAATGTTCATTTTATTGTATGTGTCTTTTCAGTTTAGTCAACTTAAAAAAATATTTAAACCGTGAACTTCTGTTCAACGGAATATGCTGATTTTATCTGGTATATTTATGTCTATAAGATTGTTCATAAAAGAATCATTCATACAGAACCCTCACACATCAAGGTGATGAACTCTGCAAATTGAGCAGATGTATTGTTATCATGGATGACAATAAAAATAAAACTAGTATATTTGTCAGTGAAGCAGACACTCTCACAGACACCTTGGAAAATCCCAGGCTGGGACTACAGACTGAAACTGTACACTATTAACTTGATGTCACCTCTAGTGGCGTCCAGAGAAATCCTCACATTATGACTGTGGGTGTTACAGGAGATCCTTGATCTGTGAGTGCAGGTGTCATGAGAAATACTTGATCTGAGACTGCAGATGTCATGAGAAATCCTTGATCTGTGACTGCAGGTGTCATGGAAAATCCCCATACTGTGACTGCAGGTGTCACGGGAAATCCCCACATTGTGACTGCAGGTGTCATGGGAAATCCTTGATCTGTGACTGCAGGTGTCATGGTAAATCCTTGATCTGTGACTGCAGGTGTCACAGGAGAATCCTTGATCTGTGACTGCAGGTGTCATGGGAAATCCTTGATCTGTGACTGCAGGTGTCATGGGAAATCCTTGATCTGTGACTGCAGGTGTCATGGGAAATCCCCACATTGTGACTGCAGGTGTCATGGGAAATCCCCACACTGTGACTGCAGGTGTCATGGTAAATCCTTGATCTGTGACTGCAGGTGTCACAGGAGATCCTTGATCTGTGACTGCAGATGTCATGGGAAATCCTTGATCTGTGACTGCAGGTGTCATGGGAAATCCTTGATCTGTGACTGCAGGTGTCATGGGAAATCCCCACATTGTGACTGCAGGTGTCACAGGAAATCCTTGATCTGTGACTGCAGGTGTCATGGGAAATCCTTGATCTGTGACTGCAGGTGTCACAGGAGATCCTTGATCCATGACTACAGGTGTCATGGGAAATCCTCACACTGTGACTGAAGGTGTCATGGGAAATCCTTGATCTGTGACTGCAGGTATCATGGGAAATCCTCATACTGTGACTGCAGGTGTCATGGGAAATCCTCATACTGTGACTGCAGGTGTCATGGGAAATCCTCACACTGTGACTGAAGGTGTCATGGGAAATCCTTGATCTGTGACTGCAAGTGTCATGGGAAATCCCCACACTGTGACTGCAGGTGTCATGGGAAATCCTCAACTGTGACTGCAGGTGTCATGGGAAATCCCACACTGTGACTGACGATGTCATGGGAAATCCTCAACTGTGACTGCAGGTGTCATGGAAATCCTCACTACTGTGACTGCAGGTGTCATGGGAAATCCCGCACACTTGACTGCAAGGGTGTCATGGGAAATCCCCACATTGTGACTGCAGGTGTCAGGGAAATCCCCACACTGTGACTGCAGGTGTCATGGGAAATCCTTGATCTATGACTGCAGGTGTCACAGGAGATCCTTGATCTGTCACTGCAGGTGTCATGGGAAATCCTTGATCTGTCACTGCAGGTGTCATGGGAAATCCTTGATCTGTGACTGCAGGTGTCATGGGAAATCCTTGATCTGTGACTGCAGGTGTCATGGGAAATCCTTGATCTGTGACTGCAGGTGTCACAGGAGATCCTTGATCTGTGACTGCAGGTGTCACAGGAGATCCTTGATCTGTGAGTGCAGGTGTCATGGGAAATCCTCACACTGTGACTGAAGGTGTCATGGGAAATCCTTGATCTGTGACTGCAGGTATCATGGGAAATCCTCATACTGTGACTGCAGGTGTCATGGGAAATCCTCATACTGTGACTGCAGGTGTCATGGGAAATCCTTGATCTGTGACTGCAGGTGTCATGGGAAATCCTTGATCTGTGACTGCAGGTGTCACAGGAGATCCTTGATCTGTGACTGCAGGTGTCACAGGAGATCCTTGATCTGTGAGTGCAGGTGTCATGGGAAATCCTCACACTGTGACTGAAGGTGTCATGGGAAATCCTTGATCTGTGACTGCAGGTATCATGGGAAATCCTCATACTGTGACTGCAGGTGTCATGGGAAATCCTCATACTGTGACTGCAGGTGTCATGGGAAATCCTCACACTGTGACTGAAGGTGACTGAAGGTGTCATGGGAAATCCTTGATCTGTGACTGCAGGTATCATGGGAAATCCTCATACTGTGACTGCAGGTGTCATGGGAAATCCTCATACTGTGACTGCAGGTGTCATGGGAAATCCTCACACTGTGACTGAAGGTGTCATGGGAAATCCTTGATCTGTGACTGCAGGTGTCATGGGAAATCCTCACACTGTGACTGAAGGTGTCATGGGAAATCCTTGATCTGTGACTGCAGGTGTCATGGGAAATCCTCATACTGTGACTGCAGGTGTCATGGGAAATCCTCACACTGTGACTGAAGGTGTCATGTGAAATCCTTGATCTGTGACTGCAGGTGTCATGGGAAATCCTCATACTGTGACTGCAGGTGTCATGGGAAATCCTCATACTGTGACTGTAGGTGTCATGGGAAATCCTCACACTGTGACTGCAGGTGTCATGGGAAATCCTCACACTGTGACTGAAGGTGTCATGGGAAATCCTTGATCTGTGACTGCAGGTGTCATGGGAAATCCTTGATCTGTGACTGCAGATGTCATGGGAAATCCTCATACTGTGACTGCAGGTGTCATGGGAAATCCTCATACTGTGACTGCAGGTGTCGTGGGAAATCCACATACTGTGACTGCAGGTGTCATGGGAAATCCTTGATCTGTGACTGCAGGTGTCATGGGAAATCCTTGATCTGTGACTGCAGGTGTCACAGGAAGATCCTTGATCTGTGACTGCAGGTGTCATGGGAAATCCTTGATCTGTGACTGCAGGTGTCATGGGAAATCCTTGATCTGTGACTGCAGGTGTCATGGGAAATCCCCACATTGTGACTGCAGGTGTCATGGGAAATCCCCACACTGTGACTGCAGGTGTCATGGTAAATTCTTGATCTGTGACTGCAGGTGTCACAGGAGATCCTTGATCTGTGACTGCAGATGTCATGGGAAATCCTTGATCTGTGACTGCAGGTGTCATGGGAAATCCTTGATCTGTGACTGCAGGTGTCATGGGAAATCCCCACATTGTGACTGCAGGTGTCGCAGGAAATCCTTGATCTGTGACTGCAGGTGTCATGGGAAATCCTTGACCTGTGACTGCAGGTGTCATGGGAAATCCTTGACCTGTGACTGCAGGTGTCATGGGAAATCCTTGATCTGTGACTGCAGGTGTCATGGGAAATCATTGATCTGTGACTGCAGGTGACATGGGAAATCCTTGATCTGAGACTGCAGGTGTCATGGGAAATCCTTGATCTGTGACTGCAGGTGTCATGGGAAATCCTTGATCTGTGACTGCAGGTGACATGGGAAATCCCCACACTGTGACTGCAGATGTCATGGGAAATCCTTGATCTGTGACTGCAGATGTCATGGGAAATCCTTGATCTGTGACTGCGGTGTCATGGGAAATCCTTGATCTGTGACTGCAGGTGACATGGGAAATCCCCACACTGTGACTGCAGGTGTCATGGGAAATCCTTGATCTGAGACTGCAGATGTCATGGGAAATCCTTGATCTGAGACTGCGGGTGTCATGGGAAATCCTTGATCTGTGACTGCAGGTGTCATGGGAAATCCTTGATTTGTGACTGCAGGTGACATGGGAAATCCCCACACTGTGACTGCAGGTGTCGCGGGACATCCCCATGTTAAGATTGCACGTTTGAACTGTACACAGTTAACTTTGGCACCATCTCTAGTGATGTGTGAGCACATTGTGAAATGTGTTGCGTGAAGTCAGCTCTGACAAAATGAGTATCCAGAATGCTGTTGTCTTTTTATAACACTGCCTGAGTTCATCATCACCATATATTTTTCCCAGTCAGCCTACACTTTATGTGAGACTTTGGGCTCGTGTTCATGCAACATTCAAAATGTCAGTAACAAGGGTTCTCAAGCAGTTTTGCTGCAACCCATACCAACTGACACACAAGCCCTGAATTATGTTCCTTACAATATCTATACATCAAGAGCTGTTTATTTTTGTCTCCTTAATTATTTATTCAACAAGAAGTGTTCATTATGTGCTATATCATCTTAATTTTACCATGTGAAAAATCTCTTCATTAAAAGTGTTCATGTTGTTTTGTGAGGAAACTATTGTAAAAGCCTTCCACTGTGTTACATACTTCATGTTTATATACAATCCTGGATGGTTTTAATCAATGTCTCTGTCATTCTTTCCAGTGTACTCAGACCCCAACAAACATCTGTGAGAAATAGAACATTGCATTGACTGCAGAATCTCAAATATTTTTTTGTTCATTTATTTTTTTTTAATGCACACTGCCAAATCAGTATATTTGATGAAACAAATTATTGATAGAACTGCCAGTCTTAGACAGTGAACATTTTTAGCATTATTTTTTTCTTTTTAAGGAAAGGATAGTCAGTATTTGTGATCATTATTTGCACATATTTGTTACAGGATGCTAGTATCTGCTACCATAACTTTTACCAAACTGCTTGCTCATTTTGTCCAGTTATGTTTTGTTTTTAGTTTGTTTCAGTACTATACACTGACCTTTCAAATTGACATGTATATGGACTCTCAGAGAAAACAAACGAACAAAGTTTGTTTTCAAAAGGTTCAGAATTGGGCATGCAGGCCCATCTGACATTATGCTCTTTGGTCTCGTACATTATTTAATTCATACATCACTTATGAAGCTAATCTTAGACAAAACCAGAACAATGTGCATTAAAATGCATGACTAACTAAAGCAATTTTTAACATTGCAGTTATACTTACCCGAGGTAGGTGTAGCGTACATAGGGGAATGTTTATTGTACTCGTGGTCATTTGAGATAATTATTATTGGTCTTTTCTTCTTTTTTTGTGTGTGTGGAGGGGGAGGGAGGGGGGGGAGGAGGAGGCATGTAGTCCGTACTGAGATAGTGTTCAAACAGGTTGCGACTATGTATAGGGATTGGTGGTGTCTTTGAATTAGAGAAAGAGAGAGAGATTTTCCTTCTAACACAGAAAAATTCCATATTTCTTCAAAGTTAGCAGTTCTCTATGTGACATTACAGGTGATAAAATGTTATGTACTTAACTGGTTCAGTATGCAATATCTAGTATTAGACTCGCTGGCTACTTGTATTAAATTTTGGGTAAGTTTTATTGCTATTTGTTAGTCTACTTTTAAGTATTAATCAATTTGTTTACCTAGTACAGATGGAGAGTGTTTTTAAACATGACAATGTGTCTTTTCCTGGATTCTAAATTATATGGATCTTTAATATTTCTGAGAATGTGTGTGTGTGTTGTGAGACCCACACAATGATCACAGTTTTGCAGACATGAGTGATTTACAATCCATATGTTGTGATTGTCTATCTGCTGTCGAAATTTTTGAAATTTTAGATTTTATAAGAAAAGTTTTTAAGTGTCTTTAATAGTAATGTAGATTAAATAAATTTTCAATTGTAAAAGCTTTAATTGCAATTTATTAAGGTAAATTATAACAACTCACGTATATCATAATTAGTTTTTCCTTGCTATGTATGTGTTATGGCTTTTTATGGGAAATGTTGCAGTTAATTTACAGCACAAGTCCTCACAGCAGACTCCAATTCCAATTCCAATTTTCAAAAAAAAAAATTCCAAATTCGGTCTCGTCTAACCTGCTTCATCAGCGGTGGTTATTGTTGAGAGCCGTAGTTGTGTGGATTGTTAGTCCTAATTGCTACTGGTTTTATTGGTTCCGCTCTGTTCATCGGATAGATTTGTTTTGTGCTGGTCCTGGTAAAGACCGGTCCTTGGTTGGGCCTACTGGGGCCCGCATTCTCTCGTTTGTTGGCTTCTTTTCTCTGTTAGTACTGCTACGTGCTTGTCGCTTCTTGTGTTATTCTCATCGGGGCTAGTCCCGGTCATGCCCAGTCCTCATAAGGACTCGATGTAGGCAAGGGCAGAGCATTCAAATGCAAGTCTCAAGTTGTCCCCCCGGTCAGCGGCCCGAACTCCTTTACGTTTGTGATTTGGCATTTTTCTTCATCGCATGTGGGTGTGGTGTGGCAGCAAGATGACCTCCTGTCCTCCCAGCTCAAGTGCTCTACCAGAAGAGCCAACCCACCTTCCTGCCATTCATCCCGCCAGTATTTTTTTTATTTTTTTCAACTTTACCTAGGCCTGTGCAGATTTGATTAGTGCTGGTTATTCCCCGTTTCGCCGCTCTGTCTGCCTAGTTCATTTCCCGGGATACCCCTGTGAGCTGGTATCCATCCGATGGTGACTTGGCATCCCATGTACCTGAGGTTTGTGGCTGTCGCTAGTATCTCCTCTTTTATGTCGAGTCTGTTGCCTCTATTGAAGTTCCCGCCCTAACATCTGAATATATATATATGTGTGTGTGTGTGTCGTGTGCATGCACCATATTACAAGAAAGCACGTAATAGCCATCCCTGACATCTGGGAGCTTGTCCGGGATTTGAATCCAGGACCTCTTCATAAATAAATAAAACACTAGCAATAAATAATTACATATTAGTCAGATCCATTTTCAAAGTGCAGTGTAATTTATTTTAAGCAAGAATGTGTGCCACTAATGTTGTTATTCATCAGTGTGTTTCTTCCAGTAAATTGTTTAAGTGTTTTAGGTTGATTTTTAGTGATATTTCCTCAGAGAGTTTATCTTGCAATATGTGACATTTGAAGAAATTATTCATCCATTCACTTTTTAAACCTTTTTAGTGCTACTAAATAAATTAACAGTGAGATTGCACTACAGTAAAATATTTCATCAAAGACCTTGTGTAAATGAGAAATGTTGGTTGCAAATTATGTGTTTTAGAAATAAACATGAATGAAAAATGAAATGCTCCAAAACAATAAAGTGAATGCAATGTCCATTCATTTCCTGTTAATTTGCTATATAAAATGTTACTAATCACAAGGTGTAATACTGACATACATAATGTGTGTGCCAATATTTTGGGTTTAATACAAAAATAATTATGGCAAAGATGTAAATTAATTACATATAGAATTAATTACATATGCAGATTTTGGGAATGTGTTGATCGGTGAGCTTGTATATTTCGTAACTTGAGTACAGATTGTGGGTTTGTGAAGTGCTGTAAAGAATCTACCAATCTTGGAAGTTTTTAGATTAACTGTACAGATTGATGATTTTTGTTGTTATTGTTGTTGTTAGATTTTCAGAAACTGGCTGAGGTGCAGCAGGTGCCAAGTAAGATAAACCTCATGTGTCAGAGATCCACCGTTATGTGCTATGGCATTATTTTTGTTTTATGCGAGTTGTCTTCTGTTAATCTATTACCTTATATGTGTTAAATGTTATTCATCTTCTGTTAATTTGTTACCTTGTACTGCTTCCATATTTCTCACTTATGTGACATTAGGGTATATGTGCGTGCATGTGTGTGTGTGAGAGAGAGAGAGAGAGAGAGAGAGAGAGAGGAGAGAGAGAGGGGGGGGGGGGGGGGGGAACACTTATAAGTTCAAATTTACCAAAACTATATGCTTTACAAACACTGATATCCTTTTTGAAACACCTTGTGTAAAGAAATTATGGTATATTGACTGACAGTGAAATACATTGTCTTACTATATGTGCATTTTATTTCATAGTGACTTTATTTATGCGGTATAGGGGTATCCCTATCAAAGGAATTGAGTTGAGTCAAGAGCCGACATCTCAGCACTCGGAACTTTCCCATACATGCTCCCTATCAAAGAAGAATTATGGCACTTCCTTCCCTCTACTAGCCTATGGAACATCCTTGAACAATGTAGAGAATTTGTTTAGTCTCCTAGTCAAGGACATGTGAAATCATTGAGGATGTGGTGTATGGAGCTAGAGAGCAGCTGTTGATTATGGTATCAACTATCATGGTGCACAGGGGATCTCTTTATGGAGACGGTGGCTACAGCCACGGACCAGTATGGTCACTGCCAAGAAGGAAAGCAGTGACTATTTTCTTTGCAGATGCTTAGAAAATCCTGTCTGAACGCAACAGTTCATTCTAAAGCACTGCCTTGTCTGGTAGGGAATGACTAGAAGTAAACAAGACAGAAGTGTATGGACTTACATAGCAACACACACAGTACAGACCATAATAAGAAGTAACTGTATTTGCATGTTGTTGCAGTGTGGCTAAATAATTCAGAATGTCTTATGTATACAACGGAACAGTCTTAGAGCTTTCGAAATAAGTATTTCACATGTGTATATATTTATGTATTCAGTATGTGTACATATATTTATATATGTTAATGACAGTATAGTAATTTACTATACATATGTATAGTTTGTATGATTATATTGTTGTATGTTATATACAAATATAGCGAGAGAAGTCTATGTGGTCCTCATGGGCAGGATGTATGTTAATGTGTAGGGATTTATTGGCGGCAGATACTTTTCTAGGTGTGTGAACAGTTAAATCTGTGTATATATTAGGTCACTGCAAATTCCTCACTACTCTAACTTCCCAGAAAATGTCCAGTAAAACACAGTAGAAATCACATGGCAAATAGCTGCCCTAGGTATGTGGAGTGTTGTCTTCACATATACCAGGTCACAACATTATAGTGTGGCGTGACAAACTCCCTTCCTCGCTTCTTGAACTTTCAAGGAGGTTCTTTATCGTCATCATCAAGTGCCCTGTCAACTGGCATAGGTGTCATGTCTCTCCACAGATTATGATCTTTGGTGTTCTCTATCAACTCTGCTGATACATGCCACCGTCTTGATCTGTCTCTGCCTCTCTTCCCCTAGATCTTTCCAGTTTTCACAATGTTCTCCATTGCCTCGCTTCTCATCACATGACCAAAGAAAGCTGTTTGTCTCATTCTTATTGTTGAATATAATGTTCAAATCTCATTAGCCTCTTTCAGGCAATTGTTGTTAGTTAAAATGGCAGTCTAGAGAATTCTCCACATTCGTCTCAGGAACCGCATCTCTGTTGCTTCCAAGTTTTTCCTAATTTATTCATTTACATTCCAAAATTCACTGCCATACAGCAAAACTGGTTCTATATAGAATTTCAGCACTCTCTTTCTTACATTCAGTGATGGTGACTTATTGCATAAGATACTCTTCATTTTCTGAAATGCAGCTTTTGCTTGCCCTATTCTGTTCTTAATCTCTATTGTGCATCTTCAAACTAACATTGCTCCTAGGTATTTAAAATTATCCACTTGTTAAAGAATTTTCCCTTCTATTTCCATTTCACATTTTGGTTCTTCATAGCATCTGATAATAATCAGAGGATGTTGAGTGGGCCTCACAAACAATGCTTACTCTGAGCTGTGGATCTTGTGAGCTACTAGCATTAAAGTTGTGAATGATTCTATATTTCATTATAGCACCTTCTTCTTTGATTCATTTGAAATGTGTCTATATCTGCAGTGTTGTTACTTTTATCAACTTTACTGGCTTTCTTTTAAAATCACTACTATGGCATCATTTTCAATGTCAAATAATTGCTGCTCTCTCTAATAAAGTTAGGTACACCGTATTCAACCTCAGCATTTGTTTTACTGTTTGTGATTTCTTCAGTAGTTTGCCATGACTTTCTGAATGACCGGCACTCATACTTGTATTAAAACCAGCGGAAAGTGGTCTGCTTCCAAATTGCCTGCAGCCTGTATTCATAACCCTTCACCACAGGGCAGTCATAACTGGTCCTGCGCTAAGCTAAAAACATGTCCCAATGGATAAAATATGTCCCAATGGATAAAATATGTCCCAATGGATAAAATATGTCCCAATGGATAAAATATATATCCCAATGGATAAAATATGTCTCAATGGATAAAATGTGTCCCAATGGATAAAAATGTACATGGCAGCTCAGAGGGAGCATTACTTGCAGCCATCATTGATGAGACACAAGCCTACAATTGCTGGGGTACGAACACATTACTGATGTTATGGTGAGCAAGCATGCTAACCACCCTACCTCTGTGACTCTTGATGTTCATAGGACAGGTTAGAAGACGGAAGATAAAGGAGGTAGATGTTGAAGATGCAGAAAAGAGGACAATGTTGAAGTTGTTAGCATACCTGATGGACACTTCTTCTTCTTCTTTCACCCTGCATCCTTTAGGGCACAGGTCATCAACCACCTCACTCCAATCCATCTATCCTTAGCGATCCCATGCAGGTTGGTCCATTCCTCCACATATAATTCACATACTCCTCCACATATAATTCAAATACTCCACCGCCATGCTGTCTTTCCCGATTCATACATTGTTCTAGTATTCCACATATTAAAATCTGGCACCAGGAAGGTTAACCCGGTCAACAAATGCCCGCAGAAGTCGGATGTGTCAGCCTAACGGCGCAAGAACGCAGCTCTGCTGTAAACAGGCACAACGCAATAACATCCGGGGGAAAAAAAGAAGAAGAAAATCTGGCAAATCTGAACATTTTCCCAGGTGAAAGGAAGACAATTTGAGATCTGGATTCCTTGCGGCTTTCTCCGCATCCCGCCATGTCTCTTCTAGAAGATCCTCTTTTCCTCTTGCTTGGCTTGTTTATTCTTCTTTCTTTCACTTGGTTATTCTTGCCTTCTTATTTCTTTCACTTAGTTATATTTTTGTCTTTATCTTTGGACTAGTTCATAATTGGTTTTTGCAGCTGAAGCATTTCTATAGAATAGGAAAGCCAACCCCATGCCCAACCCTCCTGTCCTGCCTCTTATTACCTGTATGGTAGGTTTCAGTGTGATACTATTCTTTGCTTCTCTAAAGTGTTCCGGTAACACACAGCTGGAATCCTTTTTAGTCTACTCTTACGACTTGCAAGGTACTGTTCTTTGGTTCTTTATAGAAACCTGTTTCTCGATGACAAATGACACTTTTTCTGTCAGTTTAAAATATGAAATTCATATTAACCAGGTTTAAACTGGTATGATCATAGCTTTCACATGTTTCTGTCCTTTAATGTAGCTTGTGATATCCGTGTCTTTTCTTGTGTTGTTTGCTCCACTCAGAGTACTAGTCAGCACCTACATATTCATTACGTTATGTAGATCTAGTTTTGCTGTGTACTTAGAGTGGTATCACATTTCATTTACTGCATGTGCCAAATGGGCCTAATGTGTTTGTGTATAGTTACAATATGTTGTACTTATACATTGTACAATCACACGGAATGACACTATCCAACACCACCCATCGGGCGCTGGAACACCAATTATTCCTTCCCACAATGCTTGACAGCAAAAGTGGAAGAAGATGATGATGATAACTTATTCATTCTAGTATTCAACTGATGGAAAAGTCTGTAAGTGGTACATTGGTAGAACACTCACACTCTGCTGAAGTCTGGGTGGGTCCAATCTTCGACAACGCCTCAGATCAGGAAATCAAGTCAGTGTATATGTAATTATGCCAAAATAAAGTGAGACCGTAAAAGGCCACTGCATTGAAGGGGATAGAAAATTAGTAATTGAAATCTGAGACTTAATAAGGTCTAATTGTTGTAGAAATTACAGATTGATCAGAAACATGTTATCATGTTTGTTAATCATGAATAAATTATAGTGGTGCTTACTTAAACATCAATATTGTTCTGGGAATGGCAGTAATACTGAAGCAGAATTAGGAGGTTTGCAATGATACACATGAAGAGTTATGAGGCTTATAATGATAAGGATGTAGAGTTATGAGGTTTGCAAGTGATACAAATGTAGGGTAATGAGGTTTGAGGTATGTGGTGTACAAATCAGGCTTGCAATGATACAGATGTAGAGCTATGAGGTTTTGCAAGTCAGGCTTGCAATGATACAGATTTAGAGCTATGAGGTTTTGCAAGCCAGGCTTGCAATGATACAGATGTAGAGCTACAAAGTTTTGCAAGTTAGGTTTGCCCAACTTTTCGCTCTAGTCAGGTTTTATGCATATTTCTTTGAACAAACCTATACATATGTAATCTGCCTTATAATTTTGTGTGTTGCAGGTTTATGATAACAACATGTTGTTGTAAAACAGTAGACCCTCAGTTTAATTGACTCTAGGATGATGGTGTGTCCTTTTATGATAAAAGTCTGTTTCGATAAGATGTAATCTAGGGTTGTTTTTTTTTAACCATTTTCTATTGTTTTCATGTATAAAACATGCCACCACAGAAAAAAATTATCAAATGAATCAGAAAGTCACCAGCGCAAGTACAAGATGATTACAGTATTGTGGACAGACCAGAAAAAATCATTATTCTGCACCTCAGAACAGGACACAATCAATGACACAGCCACATATACACACAATTTAAGATTGGAAAATTGGCCTTGTGCACAGGTAGATTAGCACCCAGACAGCAGATTATGTAATCCAAGATTGCGCCAGTTGCAATATATCAAGGCAAACATTCTGGCCTAGAGAAACATTAGTGGAAGATAAACTGCTGAGTGGAGTAATAAAAGGCAGTGAGACTTATACAAGAGACAACATTGCAGATACAGACAATCTGTTACAAGCTATCAGAAGAACAAGAATTAACAAAACAGTTCTAATATAAAAGGGATTAGTGCAGTAATCTGTATCCAGTATCTGAAAGTTGTGATGGACAACCTACAAGGGGGATTAGTGCAGTAATCTGTGTTAGTATCTGAAAGTTGTGATGGACCCTACAAGGGGGATTAGTGCAGTAATCTGTGTTATAGTGTTTTTTTTTTTTTTTTTTTGTTGCCTCAATATAAAATTCAATATCTCAGTAACCAACTGAGGGAAAATGATGAGATTTAGCATATAACCTTATAATTATGTCCACTCAACAAAAAAATATTTTTTCTGGAGATTGTACAGCAGATTTCAATGTTTGTTTATATGCGGTATATATTTTATTGCCCCCGCATTCATTCCATCATTTTAAGAGTATTACCGCTTCAACAAGACACACCCCCCAGTTTTTGAAATTTGTCTGCGCGGTTTTCGCTTTTGGCAGACCGAGGGAATTTATATGGGGTAGTTCAGAGGTGTCGTCAAACTGTGGGTTCTTTCATGAAACGTGATTATATAAATAAACTAGCTGGCTCGGCCCGGCTCCTGGCGAGGATCTATCTATCTATCTATCTATCTCTCTGTCTGCCTGCCGGCCGACCCACCGACCGACCCACCCACCCACCTACCTTTCTGCCTGCCTGCCTACATACCTACCTTTCTGTCTGTCTGCCTGCCGGCCGGCCGAAAACCCACCAACCGACCGACCGGCCCACCCACCACCAGTCAGCTAGCCATCCACCCACCTACCTTTCTGCCTACCTACCTTTCTGTCTGTCCGCGCTATTAAATATTGAGAAAAGTTACTGGAAAAAAACGTCAGGACCATGTGTTGAAAGAGGAAGAGGACTATTGGAGAAAGGATGGATTGAATTTTATGCAACCGAGAGCAATCATCAACCTACTGGAATCATCCGACACAGATTAAGGTCTGAGCAGATCGCAGACCTCAATCTACGTACACACTTACTGGGATATTTTGCTCCAACTATTCAGACGAATTGCAGGCCCTAAACATTACAGCATCAGCTGAAGAAACAAGAAAGAAATGAAAAATAAGGTAAGAAATATATTCCTTCTACTTTCCTGTTAATTTACAAATTATTTACCCCGTGCCTCTGTAAATTCTCTGTCTTTACTAATATTACACATTGCACCCCTCTCGGGATTCTCCGTGGTGAAGTGGTCAAGCCGTCTGACTCGGGCTCCGAAGGTTGTATGTTCGATTCTGGGCCGCATCCTTCATTTCACGAGTGAATTTTTTCGGAGACTCCCGAGGGTCGTCGCTGGAACTACGGAGTTCGTGCTTTGTGCGACGCTTTCCGTGCTGCGGAAAGAAACTGAGCCATATGGGATAAAAACCCGGTGCAATGCAGCCGACCCTGTCGATTTTAAGCTAGTTCTTTCATTGCACCCACTCCCATACGAATCCAGATACGGTCTTTGTGTGTCATCAGGGTTGACAGGTCTCCCATTACCGTAAAAATAACTTTGTTAACGAGAAATCACTAGTTGTTCAGCAAAACATCAAAGGTTTGTCGCCACTTTCAATGATTTAAGTTGTTTTTGGACCTATCAAAGACATATTTCTTGGGTGGGGGTAAATATAAGACGGCTGGAAAAATTTCATAACGATGCAACAGACAGTTTTCAAAATAATTGATCGTGAATGAAGGCAAACAAATGTGGACATACTATAGTATCTGAGAGTTGTGATGGACAACCTACAAGTGGGATTAGTGCAGTAATCTGTGTCCAGTATCTGAAAGTTGTGATGGACAACTTACAAGGGGGATTAGTGCAGTAATCTGTGTCCAGTATCTGAAAGTTGTGATGGACAACCTACAAGGGGGATTAGTGCAGTAATCTGTGTCCAGTATCTGAAAGTTTTGATGGACAACCTACAAGTGGGATTAGTGCAGTAATCTGTGTTAGTATCTGAAAGTTGTGATGGACAACCTACAAGGGGGATTAGTGGAGTAATCTGTGTCCAGTATCTGAAAGTTGTGATGGACAACCTACAAGTGGGATTAGTGCAGTAATTTGTGTTAGTATCTGAAAGTTGTGATGGACAACCTACAAGTGGGATTAGTGCAGCAATCTGTGTTCAGTATCTGAAAGTTGTGATGGACAACCTACAAGGGGGATTAGTGCAGTAATCTGTGTCAGTATCTGAAAGTTGTGATGGACAACCTACAAGGGGGATTAGTGCAGTAATCTGTGTTAGTATCTGAGAGTTGTGATGGACAACCTACGAGTGAGATTAGTGCAGTAATCTGTGTCCAGTATCTGAAAGTTGTGATGGACAACCTACAAGGGGGATTAGTGCAGTAATCTGTGTCCAGTATCTGAAAGTTGTGATGGACAACCTACAAGTGGGATTAGTGCAGTAATCTGTGTCCAGTATCTGAAAGTTGTGATGAACAACCTACAAGGGGGATTAGTGCAGTAATCTGTGTTAGTATCTGAAAGTTGTGATGGACAACCTACAAGTGGGATTAGTGCAGTAATCTGTGTTAGTATCTGAAATTTGTGATGGACAACCTACAAGGGGGATTAGTGCAGTAATCTGTGTTAGTATCTGAAAGTTGTGATGGACAACCTACAAGGGGGATTAGTGCAGTAATCTGTGTCCAGTATCTGAAAGTTGTGATGGACAACCTACAAGGGGGATTAGTGCAGTAATCTGTGTTAGTATCTGAGAGTTGTGATGGACAACCTACGAGTGAGATTAGTGCAGTAATCTGTGTCCAGTATCTGAAAGTTGTGATGGACAACCTACAAGGGGGATTAGTGCAGTAATCTGTGTCCAGTATACGAAAGTTGTGATGGACAACCTACACGGGGGATTAGTGCAGTAATCTGTGTCCAGTATCTAAAAGTTGTGATGGACAACCTACAAGTGGGATTAGTGCAGTAATCTGTGTCCAGTATCTGAAAGTTGTGATGGACAACCTACAAGTGGGATTAGTGCAGTAATCTGTGTTAGTATCTGAAAGTTGTGATGGACAACCTACAAGTGGGATTAGTGCAGTAATCTGTGTTAGTATCTGAAATTTGTGATGGACAACCTACAAGGGGGATTAGTGCAGTAATCTGTGTTAGTATCTGAAAGTTGTGATGGACAACCTACAAGTGGGATTAGTGCAGTAATTTGTGTTAGTATCTGAAAGTTGTGATAGACAACCTACAAGGGGGATTAGTGCAGTAATCTGTGTTAGTATCTGAAAGTTGTGATGGACAACCTACAAGGAGGATTAGTTCAGTAATCTGTGTCCAGTATCTGAAAGTTGTGATGGACAACCTACAAGGGGGACTAGTGCAGTAATCTGTGTTAGTATCTGAGAGTTGTGATGGACAACCTACGAGTGAGATTAGTGCAGTAATCTGTGTCCAGTATCTGAAAGTTGTGATGGACAACCTACACGGGGGATTAGTGCAGTAATCTGTGTCCAGTATCTAAAAGTTGTGATGGACAACCTACAAGTGGGATTAGTGCAGTAATCTGTGTTAGTATCTGAAAGTTGTGATGAACAACCTACAAGGGGGATTAGTGCAGTAATCTGTGTTAGTATCTGAAAGGTGTGATGGACAACCTACAAGTGGGATTAGTGCAGTAATCTGTGTTAGTATCTGAAATTTGTGATGGACAACCTACAAGGGGGATTAGTGCAGTAATCTGTGTTAGTATCTGAAAGTTGTGATGGACAACCTACAAGGGGGATTAGTGCAGTAATCTGTGTCCAGTATCTGAAAGTTGTGATGGACAACCTACAAGGGGGATTAGTGCAGTAATCTGTGTCCATTATCTGAAAGTTGTGATGGACAACCTACAAGTGGGATTAGTGCAGTAATCTGTGTTAGTATCTGAAAGTTGTGATGGACAACCTACAAGGGGGATTAGTGCAGTAATCTGTGTCCAGTATCTGAAAGTTGTGATGGACAACTTACAAGGGGGATTAGAGGAGTAATCTGCGTTCAGTATCTGAAAGTTGTGATGGACAACCTACAAGGGGGATTAGTGCAGTAATCTGTGTTAGTATCTGAAAGTTGTGATGGACAACCTACAAGTGGGATTAGTGCGGTAATCTGTTTTAGTATCTGAAAGTTGTGATGGACAACCTACAAGGGGGATTAGAGGAGTAATCTGCGTCCAGTATCTGAAAGTTGTGATGGACAACCTACAAGTGGGATTAGTGCAGTAATCTGTGTTAGTATCTGAAAGTTGTGGTGGACAACCTACAAGGGGGATTAGTGCAGTAATCTGTGTTCAGTATCTGAAAGTTGTGATGGACAACCTACAAGGGGGATTAGTGCAGTAATCTGTGTTCAGTATCTGAAAGTTGTGATGGACAACCTACAAGAGCTGATGTGGCCCTGCTGTCCAGGACATGCTGGTGTGTGGGGAAATGAAAGGACCAGTTGCTCGGCCTCCAGGGATAATGCTGAGCTTGAGTAAGGGAGATGTGATACTGTCTATAATTGAACATCTGTAGCATGAGGAAGCTTGTGACTTCCTGCCGCTACGGCTAATGGAATCAGGAATCTAATTGGGTACTAACAGGAGTGGTTGTGATAGACAGCGAAACAGAAGCTTGCCTAACCAACTGGGCACTGGAACTATTAGATACTGTATCCAGAACAAGTTGTGCCAGCTGCCCTTTGCCCTTGAGTTGATCATTTACCTTTTAAGTGTCCAAATGAACAGACTGTTGTTATACAGAAACTGGTATAATTTTGTGTTAAAACATTCAGAAAGAGACCCCATTTCAAGCCAAGACGAGTGTTGGGTATATGGTGGTTAAAAAAAATCTTAAAAGTCGAGGGAATCGACTTCATTGCCCCGGATTTGATCCCTTATGGCCTGGTCTCTTACTAAAGGGCGACCTGCAGAAAGCATCACACAAAGCACGAACTCCGTGGCTCCGGCAACAACCCCCAGGAGTCTCAGAGAAAAATGCACTCGTGAACCGAAAGACGTAGCCAGGAATCGAACCCACAACCTTTGGAGCGTGAGGCAGATGACTTGACCACTGCACCACAGAGACTCTATGGTGATAGCACACATGTTTAGACTGATCAGCACTTGACATATGGTCAATATCTTGATGTTTAGACTGATCAGCACTGGACAAATGGTCAATATCATGATGGCCGCCTTTACTTCCTGGGTCATTTCCTGGTACTTACTTCAGGCTGGGTCTACCTCAGAGCCCAGGTCCCTGGAGGACTGATGTAGTCAATGAAATGTAGAACTGCAAAGCTTCTCCTTCGTCCAATCAATATATTTTGTTCTGGACGTAATTGTGTTGTGTCATTTGACAGTAGAGCTGCAATATGTACACCTTATAGCTGGCACGTTCAACTTCGTCTGGCACTTGTTGACTGGGTTAACTTTCCTGTGTGCTTCATAGGTCTCCAAGCATCATCTTTGTTCCCCCATCTACAGGCGACACACAAACTGGCCTGTTGAGAACATCCTCATGCATGTGCCAGTCACCCTTCAAGGAAGGCAGAAGCACACCCAGGGCAGCCCTTGCTATCCAAGGGGACTTCTATAAGTGCAGAGCCGATACATACTGCTCTGGTACACTGCAAAGCTTGATCAGATGTAATTAATAACAGGCATGCTGATGATCCTACCAACAGAAGCATAGAGACATAAGGTATATGAAAGGACATTTTATGTGACAGACAAAAGCCATTTAAACAAATCAAGGCAAGATGAGAAATGCAGAGTTGAGTTGAGCTAAGAACCGACATCATTGCACTCAGGACATTCCTATATGCACTCCGCCCCCTCGTTCAACAGCCAGCAAAGAGTCACACTACTAATAGTCAACGCTATGTGATTTAAAGTTCTCCTGGTCTTCCCTTTTAGTTTTTGAGATTATTCCAGAACCCCTGCTCATTTCCCGCATCCCATCTTTCCATATACTCGTTTTCAATCTGTTCCCCCACCTTCTCCACATGTTCCCATAGGTGCACGACCACTTCTCTCATGTCTATAGGTAATCCACCACCAAAAGGTGCATTCCCTGCCAGCTTATCAGCCTATTCATTCCCCCTGCACTCCTGCATGGCCTGGGCAAAACATTCATACAATTCTCACAATATGTTACCTCTGAAGCGAGGTGAGCCATTCCACACGAAACATTCCTTTCTCCACCTTACTCAGCCTACTCTTTGAGTCCGTAATGAATACAGTGTGTGTTGCAGTGGTCTCCTCTAGCCACCGGAATGCCGCTGTTACTGCCTCTACATCCATCTGGAGGCCGTAGTCTCATATGCTAGACTCTCCTTCTTCAAGACTCGCCCATTAGCCTTTGCAAAGAAACCCCAACCACTCCATCTGTTTCTCACCACTGACTCATCAGTGTAGATCACTATGTCACTTTTATTGTGTTACTCTGGATCTCAGTTGTTGCACCTCAAACTCTGTGCGGCCTGCTGCACATTCTCTGCACTCATGACCCAGTGTTACTATTACATTGTGCCAGTCTATCATATCTTCCAGTACTTCAACCCACTCTTTTTCATGATTGATTGTCTCTAGATCACACACCTGGTGTATAGATATTTCCACCTGTACCATCCACGACCTACCTCGTCATCTTAGTCTATGACCCTTGACTATATCCATGGCTTCATGCAGGGGATGATCCCTATCTGCAGCAACTCTCAGGTACCATTTGGCTTGAAGGACCCTTAGCTGTCTGCCTAATTGGTAGTGCCAGGATATACCTCATGTATATAATTGGTGTATCCTTTGTGCCCCCCAGGATCACATGCGTGGCCACATTCTATATGCGCCCCAACCTTTCAAGCTGGCTCTTTGATACTGTTAGCAGCCCCACCACATACTCAATGATTATTAACTGCTGAAAGAGCCTGTAAAGCATCCTCTGCTCTACCCCTACCAGGCTTCACCACCAAAGCTTCCACATGACCATTAAAAGACATACACCTGAGAAATGCAGTAGGCAACGTAGTTGCCAGAAACCAAACCAAACAGCAGTGGATACAAACCTGCTATGGTGTACTCAGATATGAACAAGCAGGTGGACTGCGAAACAAGGGAATTGTGAACAAGAAAATAATCAAATCACACTCTGAGAAAACAGGAAATCTAAAGCTATCTTGATTGCCTACATTTCTGTATAATAGTTATGGCAGTATTTTCCTGTTGGTGTGAGTGTTACAACTCTTTGCCTCACAGTTATGGCAGTATTTTCCTGTTGGTGTGTTACAACTCTTTGCCTCACAGTTATGGCAGTATTTTCCTGTTGGTGTCAGTGTTACAACTCTTTGCCTCACAATTATGGCAGTACTTTCCTGTTGGTGTGTTACAACTCTTTGCCTCACAATTATGGCAGTACTTTCCTGTTGGTGTCAGTGTTACAACTCTTTGCCTCACAGTTATGGCAGTACTTTCCTGTTGGTGTGTTACAACTCTTTGCCTCACAGTTATGGCAGTACTTTCCTGTTGGTGTCAGTGTTACAACTCTTTGCCTCACAGTTATGGCAGTACTTTCCTGTTGGTGTCAGTGTTACAACTCTTTGCCTCACAGTTATGGCAGTACTTTCCTGTTGGTGTCAGTGTTACAACTCTTTGCCTCACAGTTATGGCAGTACTTTCCTGTTGGTGTCAGTGTTACAACTCTTTGCCTCACAGTTATGGCAGTACTTTCCTGTTGGTGTCAGTGTTACAACTTCTTTGCCTCACAGTTATGGCAGTACTTTCCTGTTGGTGTCAGTGTTACAACTCTTTGCCTCACAGTTATGGCAGTACTTTCCTGTTGGTGTCAGTGTTACAACTCTTTGCCTCACAGTTATGGCAGTACTTTCCTGTTGGTGTCAGTGTTACAATTCTTTGCCTCACAGTTATGGCAGTACTTTCCTGTTGGTGTCAGTGTTACAACTCTTTGCCTCACAGTTATGGCAGTACTTTCCAGTTGGTGTCAGTGTTACAACTCTTTGCCTCACAGTTATGGCAGTACTTTACTGTTGGTGTCAGTGTTACAACTCTTTGCCTCACAGTTATGGCAGTACTTTCCTGTTGGTGTCAGTGTTACAACTCTTTGCCTCACAGTTATGGCAGTACTTTCCTGTTGGTGTCAGTGTTACAACTCTTTGCCTCACAGTTATGGCAGTACTTTCCTGTTGGTGTCAGTGTTACAACTTTTTGCCTCACAGTTATGGCAATACTTTCCTGTTGGTGTTACTGTTCTTTACTTACAGACCCAGACAACGCACGGGTGACACCCATTGTAGTGTCAAAAAAGTGTTGTTCTGTAGTAAACAGCCTGCCACTGTTTGATTTCATGAAGAACAAGACTAGTCTAATGAAATAAAGATGGAAGAACAGCACAGTTCAATGGATAAGAGCACTGGCTCTTAAACTTCTGATGTGTTGATGTCACGGCCAGTTGGACTAAAATTATTTCTTCTCATTGACTTGGGAACATAAATTACAAGTACCTCAGAAGTTGGAGTGGGTCCGCCTGATAACGAGGGACACTGGTAATAGGGAAAGCTAATCCTCATGCAAATATAAGTTCAGTGCACCAGAAGTTGTAGTATGTATGTGGACTAAGCTTGTGTTCTAAGCGAGCGAACACACACAAACACTCTGAGACTTGACCCCTGTTCTGTGTATGAACACTTTATTGTGTGTTGTATTTTTCACAACAATACATTCTGCTGAAGTGGCAAACAATTCTAACAAAACAAATAATACTTTAAAATGTCACATAACTTAGTCATTTACTGAACGTTTGGTAACCGAAACAAAATTTTTTTAAAGAAATATAATTTCAACAAGATTAATTAATAAAAATGAAACAAAATGTTTTAAAAGAAATATAATTTCAACAAGATTAATTAACAAAAGCATAATTTCTGAATGACATCATACCTTTTGCCTTAAAAAAAAAATAAGATATCAATCTATAAAAACATGAACACAACAATGCACATACACATAATAAGAAAACAAAATGCATGAAGAGATGGGCTTCATTCAGTTCCAAACACGTCACGGCACAATTTTGTCCACCATGGCCTCATCATTGACACCGTTGTAGAGGAAGAAGTTATTGAGTGGAGCACCCTTCTGGGAGACAGCCTGCAGTGAATGTATGAAACAAGGTTCACTTTTGCTAACTGTCAAAATACAATAGTTGAATCATGAAAACACAAACAATAGGTTCAAGTAATTTATTTGGTTGTTTCGGGCTTTGATGATTGAGCACAACCCACTACTGGCAACATTGATCGTATTCCGGTACAAACCTTTGGCCTTTTCCACGTCAGAATGGAAACACTAGATTCGAGTTTTTAGCTTCTCAGTGGTGCATATCCCCGACCGGAACCCGGGATCGAACTCTGAACCACTGGCGTGTGAATAACCACATGGCTCACACTAGACGCAACCAAATTATCATACTATATAATATCACACCACAACAGGTTAAACAATCTATTGTTTGGCATATTTCGCTGCATCTCTCCAGTTGCCAGGTCTGTGGTCAAGGGGTTACAGTTGCAATTCGTAATCCCGCATACCATATTCAAAACACAAATGTGGGTGATTTGACAGCAGAGGGCCTCGCGTTGGTTTATATAAATGGTATGAGAGTCGGTCGTTCAGAAAGCAATGGCAAACTACTGAACGTTAACTTGACAAGAAATCACAAACGGCCAAACATCCTGGGGTTTACTACGACATCCTGTAAAGGATATGCAGCTAACTTTAACTCTCCAGGTGTATGCTGTGGAATTTGTAGACAAGTAACACAATGAATAGTCCTATTTCAATGTATGTGTTATCACAGCAGTTAGTTAGCTGCTTGTCTTTTTCAGGACGTCACAATCACCCCAGCATTGTTTGACTACCCCTAGGCCACAGACACTGTAAAACACACTAATATATGATTAATGAATGTCACTCCTGTAGGGACAAGCTCATGAATGCTCCGTCTCTCTCAGCAGAAGTAAATGGCTGTGCATGCTGCTGTCCCTGTTGTAAGCTGATTACCTACCTGTTTACCTGTCCTCGCCTGCACTCAATTCCCCACACCAAACAGCCCCATACTCAATACTGCCTCATACACTCTCATGCCTCATACACCCTTATGTCAAGGGTGTCTGCAACATATTCTTTTCTTCAAGCCCCTGCCTTCTCCCAAAAACCACACCTCCCATCCCTGTTCTCTCCAAGGAACCACACCTCCCATCCCTGTTCTCTCCCAGGAACCACACCTCCCATCCCTGTTCTCTCTCAGGAACCACACCTCCTGTCCCTGTTCTCTCTCAGGAACCACACCTCCCATGCTTATTTTCTCTCAGGAACCACACCTCCCATCCCTGTTCTCTCCTAGGAACCACACCTCCCATCCCTGTTCTCTCTCAGAAACCACACCTCCCATCCCTGTTCTCTCTCAGGAACCACACCTCCCATCCCTGTTCTCTCTCAGGAACCACACCTCCCATCCCTGTTCTCTCTCAGGAACCACACCTCCCATCCCTGTTCTCTCTCAGAAACCACACCTTCCATCCCTGTTCTCAACCAGCCACTGGGATGTTTAACATGGCCAGTATTTCAGTTTCAGACACAATACTGTGTGTGAGCCAGTGTTCTTTTATGTTCAGACTTTAGAATGGCAGTATGTTCTTCTCCTTGGTCTTCGATATTCTAAGAACTTTTAAGTCACATTTCAGCTCAAAAGCCCCATTTTCCTTTTTTAGTGATTGCAAGAGGAGAGGCTAGAAAGCCAGGTTTTTCTTCGAGAGATCCGGGTTCGAATCCTCGGTAAGGTGTGGCTGTTTTTTCTGTCAGGGGAAAAAAAGAAAAACCCTAACCTATGCAGTTCATGGCGACTGCACTAGCCAGGAAACCTTAATTCCTCAGGCTCAAGACCCCCCCCCCCCTTTTGTCCTACACCGCAAGGTTTTATAGGCAGTAGATGAGGGATTTTGTTTTGACAGTAATTGCAAACTGGTCTATCACTCACATAGCTAGGCTGCCATAGGAACGATGCATGTTCTCACAAATTGCAAACAAACTACTGAATTTGTTTTGCACAACTGTCCTCTGTTCAGCATAAACTAATAATAATGTACTGGCCCGCTGGATCAACACTAAACTTCAAGCTGCACGAACCACAGAGACACTCCACACAATGGCCAAGTTTGTCATGAGAACTCGCCCAACAGTATAAATATCAGAGACAATGATTGCAAGAAGTAAAAGGTTATTTAATCCAAAGACTGGTATAAACCTCAACATGATAAAAGACAACACCACAGACTCTAACCTTACCGTAATTATTTCCTGTCCCATGACTCCTCCAACAATTGCACATACAGGACTCAGTTCCCCAAACCCATATCTGTTAAAAATAGTCACATATTATATTCAGATAGTTAACAAATTTGTATACGCCAAAGAATTTCTAAATAAGAATTTCACATCAAAACGCTTGTCTCTGTATAACTGTCACAGATGGCCAGATGAAGGGAGTTTAAATAGACTCATGGATAAAGAGTTTAAAGGCAACAGAATCGACTTCATTGCACCGGGTTTTAGTATTTTTGTCTCAATCTCTTTCTGCAGGGTGGCCTGCTGAAAATGTAGAAAAACAGCATGAACTCCGTAGCTCCAATGACAATCCCCTGGAATCTCTGGCAACATTGCAGTCATGAACTGAACGATGGAGTCACGAACTGAACGATGGAGTCACGAACTGAAGGATGGGGCCATGAACTGAATGATGGCGTCAAGAACTGAAGGATGGAGTCATGAACTGAAGATGGAGTCAAGAACTGAAGGATGGA
This sequence comes from Cepaea nemoralis, assembly GCA_014155875.1. Lineage (NCBI taxonomy): Eukaryota > Metazoa > Mollusca > Gastropoda > Stylommatophora > Helicidae > Cepaea > Cepaea nemoralis. The sequence goes on along the minus strand of JACEFZ010027359.1, from coordinate 175,565 downwards.
GTCAAGAACTGAAGGATGGAGTCATGGACTGAAGGATGGAGTCATGAACTGAATGATGGAGTCAAGAACTGAAGGACGGAGTCATGAACTGAAGAATGGAGTCATGAACTGAACGATGGGGTCATGAACTGAACGATGCAGTCATGAACTGAATGATGCAGTCATGAACTGAATGGTGCAGTCATGAACTGAATGGTGCAGTCATGAACTGACTGATGCAGTCATGAACTGAATGATGAAATTATGAACCAACAAGCTTCAGAGCGCAAGGCAGGTGGCTTAACTATTTGGCCATAGTTTGCTGATCAAGCAGAGAAACTACAATCATTTCTCTTGGTCAACTGGTGCACTGATCATCAAGCAGTGAAACTACAAGCAGTTGACTACAATCATTTCTCTTGGTCAACTGGTGCACTGATCAAGCCATGAAGCTATGAGCAGTTGACTACAATCATTTCTCTTGGTCAACTGGTGCACTGATCAAGCCATGAAGCTATGAGCAGTTGACTATAATCATTTCTCTTGGTTAACTGGTGCACTGATCAAGCCATGAAGCTATGAGCAGTTGACTACAATCATTTCTCTTGGTCAACTGGTGCACTGATCATCAAGCCATGAAGCTATGAGTAGCTGACTACAATCATTTCTCTTGGTAAACTGGTGCACTCATCAAGCCATGAAGCTATGAGCAGTTGACTACAATCATTTCTCTTGGTTAACTGGTGCACTGATCATCAAGCCATGAAGCTATGAGTAGCTGACTACAATCATTTCTCTTGGTCAACTGGTGCACTGATCATCAAGCCATGAAGCTATGAGCAGTTGACTACAATCATTTCTCTTGGTCAACTGGTGCACTGATCATCAAGCCATGAAGCTATGAGCAGTTGACTACAATCATTTCTCTTGGTCAACTGGTTCACCAATCAAGCAGTGAAACTATAAGTAGCTGACTACAATCATGTCTCTTGGTCAACTGGTTGACTGTCAAAGATCTGGATAAGAGTTTACAGAGTTAAGAATATAAGAAATAGAGCTAAGACAGAGACCATTAGAGAACACCAGACAGAAGAGACACAAGCGCTATAAATAGCTTCACAATGGGACACATTTGTGTCAACCAAGAGGGCATTGAGTGTAAGTAAGCGAGGGTTTTCCAAGACACTAGGAAACTCGCCTCGACGAGTAACCATGGAGTACCGGTTACTCTAGTTAACTGACCAGCGTGCTGGGACACCACGCACGCAAGACTCGCCAGCGCACGAGGATCCAACGTCCGTGTTTGAACACGCAACTAGAAGCGTGGCTCAGACTGCGACTGAGACGGCTAGAGAGTAGACGTGTTCCTTATGAATACTATAAGTTTATAGACAATAGTGATTGTTAAGACTTTAGATTCCATTCAGTGATTAATAGTGTCATTATCACCTCTTGATTGCATCTGTGTAACGTACTATGATGTTTATTGTCAATGAAGTATGCCGCTCGCGGAGCTTGTTTGTAATCAGCTCTAAATAAATTGTATCCCTTTTGCAAATGACACGAGTTATTATTTCGTGTGGTGCAAAAGTAGGGGAGTCCTGAAATACCTGTCGCAAGTAAGTTGCTGACATTGACCAATCAAGCAGTGAAACTATGAGTAGCTGACTACAATCATGTCAACTGGTTCACCAATCAAGCAGTGAAACTATGAGTAGCTGACTACAATCATGTCTCTTGGTCAACTGGTTCATCAATCAAGCAGTGAAACTATAAGTAGCTGACTACAATCATTTCTCTTGGTCAACTGGTTCACCAATCAAGCAGTGAAACTATGAGTAGCTGACTACAATCACGTCTCTTGGTCAACTGGTTCACCAATCAAGCAGTGAAACTATGAGTAGCTGACTACAATCACGTCTCTTGGTCAACTGGTTCACCAATCAAGCAGTGAAACTATGAGTAGCTGACTACAATCACGTCTCTTGGTCAACTGGTTCACCAATCAAGCAGTGAAACTATGAGTAGCTGACTACAATCACGTCTCTTGGTCAACTGGTTCACCAATCAAGCAGTGAAACTATGAGTAGCTGACTACAATCATATCTCTTGGTCAACTGGTTCACCAATCAAGCAGTGAAACTATGAGTAGCTGACTACAATCACGTCTCTTGGTCAACTGGTTCACCAATCAAGCAGTGAAACTATGAGTAGCTGACTACAATCACATCTCTTGGTCAACTGGTTCACCAATCAAGCAGTGAAACTATAAGTAGCTGACTACAATCACGTCTCTTGGTCAACTGGTTCACCGATCAAGCAGTGAAACTATGAGTAGCTGACTACAATCACATCTCTTGGTCAACTGGTTCACCAATCAAGCAGTGAAACTATAAGTAGCTGACTACAATCACGTCTCTTGGTCAACTGGTTCACCAATCAAGCAGTGAAACTATAAGTAGCTGACTACAATCACATCTCTTGGTCAACTGGTTCACCAATCAAGCAGTGAAACTATGAGTAGCTGGCTACAATCACATCTCTTGGTCAACTGGTTCACCAATCAAGCAGTGAAACTATGAGTAGCTGGCTACAATCATTTCTCTTGGTCAACTGGTTCACCAATCAAGCAGTGAAACTATGAGTAGCTGACTACAATCATTTCTCTTGGTCAACTGGTTCACCAATCAAGCAGTGAAACTATGAGTAGCTGACTACAATCACATCTCTTGGTCAACTGGTTCACCAATCAAGCAGTGTAGCTGGCTACAATCATTTCTCTTGGTCAACTGGTTTATTGGTCAAGCAGTAAAAGTATGACTAGCTGATTACATTAATTTCTCTTGGCCTGCGATCCCAAATAAAACAGATCTAACAACAAACATGAACTTACTGATAGAAATCCTCAGGGACTACTTTGGTGGGTACTCCAAGTTTGTTAAGGACCTGAATACGGAGATTCTGTAGTTCTTTTGTATCAGTTTCCAGAGTGGATGTTGATGGGCGGCGGCCATGATGCTCAAGAAATTCTTCATACACTGAAGAGAACCACGCAATAGACTACATGAAATCAGACATTCTGAAGAAATTCAACGCCCAATTTTAACCTTATCATTACATGAGATAAATATAAAAATATAAATATTATCATGTTTTGGCCAAACACCATTAGCAAAAAAAGAACTTCAAAATTATAATAAATGGTACAGTGTGCAAGAAGATTGTTTAAAGATACCTCAAACAGATCTGCTAAGCTGTTCAAAGATACCTCAAACAGATCTGCTAAGCTGTTCAAAGATACCTCAAACAGATCTGCTAAGCTGTTCAAAGATACCTCAAGCAGATCTGCTAAGCTGTTCAAAGTTACCTCAAACAGATCTGCTAAGCTGTTCAAAGATACCTCAAACAGATCTGCTAAGCTGTTCAAAGGTACCTCAAACAGATCTGCTAAGCCACTTTACACGAGAAGAATCTTCAGACATTGCATATACATATATTCAAGTCAAGAGGTCAGTGACCGAAAATTTGCAATGAAGGATATACACTGGCAAGTAAAGCTACTATGTAAGTTGTTCTAAACATCAAACATCAGATTGCATCCAATCAATAAAAGTGAACTATGAAACATTTGACAATACTGACAGTTTTATATGGATCAGAAACTTTGAGAACAAGTCATTCTTCTTCTTTCGTTCGCTTGAAATTTGTCTTTAACTCTTGTATGAACTTCTCTGTCTTTTTTAGTTCACTCTGTGATCTATAGAGTTTATCTTCCACTGTTGTTTCTCTAGGCCAGAAGGTTTGTCTAGACATGTTGTATTTTGGGCAGTCTTGGAGTATGTGCTCTGCTGTCTGTGAGGCCAATCCACATGTGCACATGGCTGATTCACCAATCTTGAATTCTGTATACATGTGGTTGCGTAATTGATTGTGTCCTGTTCTGAGGAGCAGAATAATAACTTGTTCTGGTCTGTCTATAACGTCTTGAGCTGGTGTTGGTGGCTTTCTGACTGATTTGATCTTTCTTTCTTTTGGCCGTATGTAACAGATACATTAGGTTGTTCTGTTGCTCCTTCCTTAGCTAGTCCATCAGCTCTCTCATTTCCAGACAGTCATAATCTAGCTTAGATATCATTGGGTACCCTGTGTAATTGCATAGGCATTCATGTTAACTCCACAGATATCAGTCTTTGGTGTTGTGGATCAATTCTATTGATGATATTCCTCTGTGTCGTGTTGGCCATCCAGTATCATTTCTCTCATTCTGAATGCCTCTTGTACCACTGATCTTACCAGTCGTCACAATGTCTCTCAATGCCTCTCTTCTCATTACATGACCAAAGACCATTACTTATCTTATTCTTATAATTGTATATAATAGTATACAAGAAGTGAGGACAAGAAGTGAGAATAAACATTACATAATTTATAATAAATTATTACCATGACTCTATAGGTCAGCATGGCCGAAAGAATAAAGCGCTTGCGTTTAAACTTCCAGCATGCTGATGGCGCAGTAGCGCGTTCAACCCTTACACCGGTCAGTTGACCAAATATGTTGACTTCTCATCCTTGACTTGGGGACATAAACTATAAGTAACTGAAAAGCCAGAGTTGGTATGCCTGATACAGGGGACACAGGTAACAGAGAAAGCTAATCTACACACGCAGATCAGCAAAGTGCAATCCACAGTAGAAACGTAGCGGCTGCTAGTGGTAGCTGCGTGTGTACAGACTACGTTTGAGTTCAAAGTGAGCGAGCGGAAAGAAAAAAAAAATAGCTTAACAGAAGGCAATGGGTAGACTAGACTAAATATGTGAACACAGAAAAGCAAGAGTATCATCAGCATCAAGTGTCCATACACATGCTACTACCTGACTTGACCTGACTTGATTCAAAAACAAAAATTCCAAATTCGGTCTCGTTCAACCTGCTTCTTCAGCCTTGGTTAGTTATTGTGGGTTTAACCCTGATTTTTGTCTGTGCACTCTTACAAGTGAGTCCTATCTGGGACTGGTTATATAACCGTTTGTGTCTGTGTACTCTTACAAGTGAGTCCTATCTGGGACTGGTTATATAACCGTTTGTGTCTGTGTACTCTTACAAGTGAGTCCTATCTCGGACTGGTTATATAACCGTTTGTGTCTGTGCACTCTAACAAGTGAGTCCTATCTCGGACTGGTTATATAACCGTTTGTGTCTGTGTACTCTTACAAGTGAGTCCTATCTGGGACTGGTTATATAACCGTTTGTGTCTGTGACATCAGCTTGGGAGTTGTGCTACTACTTCTAATGCATGGTACTTGAGTTAAGTGTAGCAGAATAGTACACAACCAGAATAAGCAAGCGGTGTTACTATAAAGTTAACTGTATGTCCTTTACAGGACACTGCCATCAACCTCAGTATTTATTGACTGTATGTGATTTATACGCAGGCAAAAAAAAATCCCTGGAAACCTTGGAGATGTGGTTTTATAGAAGAATGCTGAAAATTAGTTGGACAGCCAAAAAGAGCTATCAGGATGTTTTAAGGGATCTGAGTCGCACAGATAACTTATGACAAACATCAGAAAGAGGCAGTCATCATTTTTTGGCCAGGTTATGAGAAGACAGAAACTGGAACAATTTGTGGCAACCGGAAAGATTTGCAGAAAGAGGGATAGAGGAAGACAGTGTGATAAGATTATTGACAGTCTTGTGTCATGGCACGGGAGACATTCAACACACAAACTGATTCATGACGTCGGAGATCGTAATTTGTGGAGAGGTATGATCGCCCACGCATTATGGGATTAATTAGACAAATTTACGTTCTGTTGTGTGCCATTATTTCTGAACAGATGTCTCATACCATTAAAATCAACACAAAATGATCTGCCTTCAAACTGCCTGGGGCTGAATTCGACTCACGCGACTCTGTATGTCAAGGAACTGTGAAACTGCGTTCACTAATCCCTCAACCACAGATGCAGACTGTTAGTATAGGGTAACAACAAATAATAAACATAAACTTATATGAGTTCAGTGTAACAGAATAGTATAGGTTAACAACAAATAATGAACATAAACTTATATGAGTTCAGTGTAACAGAATAGTATAGGTTAACAACAAATAATGAACATAAACTGATATGAGTCAGTGTAACAGAATAAACTTATATGAGCTCAGTGTAGCAAACCAGCACACAACAGGCTCAGATGGGTACTAGTATGAATCTACCAGTTACCTCTTGTGATGAAAAAGGCTGTCGGCGTCTGGCGGATTTTTCGCTTCATCTCTGGAGTATCAGCCGTCCAGTCAAAAGTGAGTGCATCTTCCAGCCGCTCAAAGACCATTTGCTTCAAAGATACAAATAGCATATCAAAACCAAAAGTTACTATACAAATATAACATGTTTAACAGAGAGCCAGCAACAAACTTTACAATGTTACCATGGGGCTTCAAATGAACACCTTAAATGTTTGTTTTTTTGGTGAATATATTCTAAAAAGTAAAGAACAAATATATAATTTTTCGATGTAGTCACCACTGCATTCAATGCAACTCCTTCAGCGTTGATAAAGTGCTTGGATTCCTGTAGAAAAAAATTATCTTGGTCATGAGTGTAACCACTCATGCACCACCAATTGTACCACCGCCATTTTGAAACTTCCTACTCCACTCATACACTTGCTGGACTGACAGGCATGCATGACCAAACTGGATCTTCTTCATTTACTGATGAATCTCTATAGGTTTCACCCCTTCACTGATAAAAAAAACGGATAACAGAACGCTGCTCCTCTTTGGTGCATGTCAAAAGTGGGGCGGCGATCTTTAAACTGTCCTTATGACATCACCGTGATGTCAGGTGCTAAACACTCTTGACATCCTTAACAACAATATTGACAGGTTACAAGACAATGGCATGGTTATTGTAATTTCTATAACACTTTTAAGGTTTTCATTTGAAGCCCCCCTGTATATTATAAGCATTCTTTCTCAGATGCCTAATCCTCCTTCAGATAGAAATCTCACTGGCAGCCTAAAGAGAGGTGGAATCATCGACATGTTTGGGTAGCAGTGGAGAAAAAGAGAGGTGGAATCATCGACATGTTTGGGTAGCAGTGGAGACAAAGAGAGGTGGAATCATACACATGTTTGGGTAGCAGTGGAGACAAAGAGAGGTGGAATCATACACATGTTTGGGTAGCAGTGGAGACAAAGAGAGGTGGAATCATACACATGTTTGGGTAGCAGTGGAGACAGAGAGGTGGAATCATACACATGTTTGGGTAGCAGTGGAGACAGAGAGGTGGAATCATACACATGTGTTGGGTAGCAGTGGAGACAAAGAGAGGTGGAATCATACACATGTTTGGGTAGTAGTGGAGACAAAGAGAGGTGGAATCATACACATGTTTGGGTAGCAGTGGAGACAGAGAGGTGGAATCATACACATGTTTGGGTAGCAGTGGAGACAGAGAGGTGGAATCATACACATGTTTGGGTAGCAGTGGAGACAAAGAGAGGTGGAATCATACACATGTTTGGGTAGTAGTGGAGACAAAGAGAGGTGGAATCATACACATGTTTGGGTAGCAGTGGAGACAAAGAGAGGTGGAATCATACACGTTTGGGTAGCAGTGGAGACAAAGAGAGGTGGAATCATACACACGTTTGGGTAGCAGTGGAGACAAAGAGAGGTGGAATCATACACATGTTTGGGTAGCAGTGGAGACAAAGAGAGGTGGAATCATACACATGTTTGGGTAGCAGTGAAGACAAAGAGAGGTGGAATCATACACATGTTTGGGTAGCAGTGGAGACAAAGATGGGGCAGCAGATAGAGGTATGGAAATACTTCTGCGTTCGTCCTGAATGTTGTTTTAGATGTAATTGTGTTGTGGCTGTTTACAGCAGAGCTGCGATATTTGCACCTTTCGGCCAACACATCCGACTTCTTCAGGCATTTGTTGGCCGGGTTACCTTCCCGGGAAGGTATGGAAATAATAATACTAAACTTCTTCTTCTTCTTCTGCGTTCATCCGGAGTTTTTTCTTTTTCGGATGTGATTGCGTTGTGCCTGTTTACAGCAGAGCTGCGTTCTTGTGCCGTTAGGCCGACACATCCTTCTGCGGGCATTTGTTGACCGGGTTAACCTTCCCGGGGATAATACTAAACCCAAGAGGAGCACTATAACATTTGCAGAAGTCAACAGAAATTAAATCTAGTATGACACTTGGAATATTTAACTCTAAAGTTAAATTGGTACCACTGTGAGGATCAGAAACATGGACAAAGACTCAAACAATTACTAATAAACTGCAAACATTCATGTGTTAGTATCTCTGCAGATTATAGGGTGTATTTTTAATGACTGTGCAGTGTTTGAAAATATTGCCGGTCCAAGTCTTGTATTCACCCTCTGTAAAGTTCATGCAACATATAGGTAAATACAAAACTTGGACAGGCAATATTTTCATGTCATTAAAAATGTCATAATATAATATTTTCATGTCATTAAAAATACACCCTGTAGAAGGAACAATATGATTTGACAGAATGGAGGTCAGCTTGGCCAAATGGACAAGATCGCTCGTTCTTGGTCAGTTGGACTAAATTTTTGCCTTCTCGTCCTTGATTTGGCAAAGGACACTGGTAATAGAGGGGAAAAAAAAACACACACACACACCCACCCACCCACCCACACACACACACAAATGAAAGGGCTGCCTACCTCTTTAGTCACAACAACCTCTTCTGAAGCTTTTGACTTTTCTTCATTATCTTTTGACTCATCATTTTCATCATCTTTTGCTGGCTTCTTTTTAACTTCTCTGAAAATATTAATTCACTTCACATGTAAAGTAAATGAAACACTTTAATATTTCACACATAATTCAACTATGTGTTTGGGCTGACCATTAACCTGGTCTTTCCTCTTGCATAATAAGAGTGTTGAAGTACTGAAAGTGTTTCAATGCTGAGTTTGTGTAATTACAGTAAGATCCATCAGGTAACCATTAACCTGGTCTTTCCTCTTCCATCATAGAGTATTTTTTATTTATGCTGAATATAAATCTCTTCACTATTTATAATGCTAGCACCCGTAACACTATAAATAATGATACAACCTGTTATCTGTATTATGATAAAATAAATAATGATACAATCTGTTATCTGTATTATGATAAAATGCAGATTACATTATCATGAATAATATTTAAAAACTAGTTTATAAGTTATCTATGAATAACTATTCAATTCGGTTTTAATAAAATTAAATGACAAGACTAGGCTTGCTTGCGTTGGCTGGCTGTGAACTCCAGCGTGAAGTCCTGTATGTCGGATGAAGACATCCTGTTGTCCAACATCAATGTGATGTCATTCCGGACTGAGGTTTGTGTGAGTATTCGTTGTCCCATGTCTGGCTTATTGGTGTGCAGACTGGTGGTTCCTCCCTGTGCAGGCAGATACTCTCCGACTTCGAAAGAATCAGCGATCCTACTACGTTAGCCAGGACCCTGAAGGGACCTGTTGCCCAGGACGCACGACTAGGACGTGTTAGGTCTTGGCTAGTATGAAACCTGGCCCTGGTGCCTTTGAAACACCTCTGCGTCCCAGTTTCATTTATCTGACTAAGACCTGAATTACAGTTATGAATAAACAGCTTCTGCAGCAAAGAGGAGGGGTAAGAAAGAGAAGGGAGAGAAGTATCCAGTCTGATAAGGAGCCAATGTTACGAAAGGGCTTCAAATGAAAACCTTAAAAGTGTGATAGAAATTACAATAACTATGCCATTGTCTTGAAACCTGTCAATATTGTTGTTAGGGATGTCAAAAGTGTTAACATGTGACATCACCGTGCAGATGAAAACGGTGACATCATAGGGACAGTTTAAAGATGGCTGCCCCACTTCTGACATGCACCAAAGAGCAGCAGCGTTCTGTTAACCGTTGTTTGATCAGTGAAGGGGTGAAACTTATACAGAAATTCATTGGTGAATGAAGGTCCAGTATGGTGATGCATGTCTGTCAGTCCTGCGTATGAGTGAAGTAGGAAGTTTCAAAACTTTTTGGTCAGATGAAGAGGTACAGTAGGAGGTGCATGAGTGGTTGCATACGCGAACAAGGGAATTTTTTCTACAGGAATCCAAGTATTTTATCGGTGCTGGAGGACATGCATTGAATGCAGTGGTGACCACATTGAAAAATGATACATTTGTTCTTTACTTTCTCAGAATATATTCACACAAAAACGAAAAATATTTTTGTTTTTCATCTGAAGCCCCCTGTACTTACTCAAATATATAATCATGCATTATAAGGTCTGTAAAAGTTTTATCAGGAGCAAATGTTACTCACTCGTGCAGATAATCATGTGTTCCAAGGTCTGTAAAAGTGAAGCCGTAGAAGCCAAAGACGTCGCCTGCGAAGAACTTAATATTGTGCTGATAGCAAATTCTATCTAGTTTCATCTGCAGGGATGGAGGGCAGCACGTGGCGCAGATGACGTCAAACTGTGTGAAAAAGGTCTCATCTTTCTCATGTGGGTTGCCTGTGTCTGTCGTCACGGTAACCATTGGGTTCAGAAGCTGGGCCTGAGGAGCGGACGCTTCAGCTCTCTGTGGGGGAAAAAGTGAGGTCATATCGTGTGAACTTGATCAATGATAATGAACACTTGTGTTGGACTTGTGTGAACTTGATCAATGATAATGAACACTTGTGTTGGACTTTTGTGAACTTGATCAATGAAACTGAACACTTGTGTTGGACTTGTGTGAACTTGATCAATGATAATGAACACTTGTGTTGGACTTGTGTGAACTTGATCAATGATAATGAACACTTGTGCTGGACTTTTGTGAACTTGATCAATGAAACTGAACACTTGTGTTGGACTTGTGTGAACTTGATCAATGAAAATGAACACTTGTGATGGACTTGTGTGAACTTGATCAATGAAAATGAACACTTGTGTTGGGCTTGTGTGAACTTGATCAATGAAACTGAACACTTGTGATGGACTTGTGTGAATTTGATCAATGAAAATGAACACTTGTGTCGGTCATGAAATGTGCTGGATGTGCGTATACAAATAGAGCTTCTGCGAGGTGAGCGTGTTGTTATGGGAAGTCTGTTGTACATGAACGAACAAATAAACACACTAATTTCAAAGGGTCACAAATTGGGCACGCAGGCCTGTCTTAGACTTTGTCCTTTCAACAACTCATCTTTCCCATATCAATGGATTATAAATATTACATTCATGTAGAAAATAAAATGGTAATATGATTCAAGTCTAAGTCAGATATGACTGAGCTACCGTATGACAATAGACGGTACTAATTGCTTCTGTTAGCGCTGATTGTGGCTGCGTGGTCTCGAGGTATGGTGCCCGCCTCGAGTGCTGGAGGTCCCGATTTCAGGCCCCGGTGAGGACCGGAACTTTTTCACGAGGACTTCTAGTAATAAAATTTCCCCTGGTCTCTGAGTAGTGAGATCGGACGCCCGTGTGTATTGTGGCGCACGTAAAAAATCCCTTGGTAGTTGGAAATCAAAAAAGAGTAGCCTAACGGCGCTGCCCGGGCAAAATTTCGAGTTAAAAATCTACCCAAAGTATTTCAGGATCCTCGCCGGTGCTACAGAGTTCGTGCACTGAGCTGAGTTTCTCCAGACTCAGGTTTGAGATAGGAGGAGAGCGGAGCACTTATGGGTTACACCCGTGTGCCGTGATGTTGATCCACTGACTAAACTAAACTCAACAACAATGGAAAATATTCAAAAAACATTACAAGAGACAGGTCACAGCAATGCCGAGGGTAAACAGCTGGAAGAATCCATGGCACATACCAGCAAACAAATATAAGTGAGCATTACTAGAACATACATCTTTCCAGTGGCAACCTACAAATGTAAATCATGGCCCATTGTGCAATTACTGAATATGAAAATGAAGGCATTTAAATTTAAATATTATCGAAAAATTCCTATAATTGTATAAAATAAGAAAACAAAATACTGAAATTCTACAAGATCTGAACATTGAAGAAACCTGGCATGCAAATCGTATTTTATCTTGGAAACTAACATACTATGGCTACATGAAATATCAAAACAATGTTTTCCCGTCGCGAATTTGAATAACGAAGACGCAAACAATAGATTCCACAATTTATTGCCTGGCATATTTCACTGCATCTCATCAGGTACATACTGCAGAAATCACACATCATAAAGCAAAGTAATTAGATAAATCCTTCAAGCTGAAATATACACATATTCACACAGTAATTTCAATTGTCTACCACATTAATTTTAAACTGACTATCATGTGTTAAATTTACTGTGGTAGACAATTGAAATTACTGTTCAAATATGTGTATATTTCAGTTTGAAGGATTTATCTAAATACTTTACTTTATGTTGTGTGAATTCTGCAGTATGTACCTGATGAGATGCAACAAAATATGCCAGGCAATAAATCGTACATGAAATAGCACAGTGATGTAGAAACAGGGTCTAATGGAGGGATCTAAAAGCGAGAGGACTGGCTTCACTGCACTGGGTTTTATCCCATATGGCTCAGTCTCTTTCCACAAGGCAGGTTGCCAAAAACATCGGATAAAGTATGAACTCCGTAACTCCAATGACACCCCCAGAGTTTCCGAGAAAATTGCACCCATGAACCAAATGATGAGTCCAGAATTGAACTCACAATCTTCGGAGTGGAAGGCAGAAGGCTTAACTACTTCGTCATGGAGACCCCCATATAAAAAGCAATGGAAGGTAGCTCCTCGCAGGCACAGCAGGGATCACCAACACGAAGATTGATACAGGCTTTTCAAGACATCCTGGGCTTGAAAATACATCAGGCAGGAGAACTAGCAAGGGATCAACAGTGTTTTCACATGCAGCGATGAGAGCAACATTCTACAAACAGCCTGCTACATGACGACTACACTATTACGAATTAAAACATTATGTTAACACCTGTTCAAATCAATTAACATAATAATTAAATGTTCAATAAACTGAGTCCTTACATTTTGTCCAATGGCTGCAGTTGAAACAAAGAACTGTGACATTCTGTCTTCCTCCTCCACCTGGTTAAAGTACACAAACACCACTAGCATTGATTTGCTGAATGCAAAGAATATTACTGATCAAAAACAAGAGTGGACAAAATATTTTTGGCACATAAAATGACAGAACTATAATGAAAACTATATTACTGTGAAGTTGCTAATCATCTAGCAAGCAAGACCAAAACAATGGTTTAAATGGGAAGATATCAATTGTGTAAGTTAACAACACTGTTGCAAAAGGTCAATGGTGCCCTTCAGGTGGCATCATGATCACAGTGCAGACATGAACATATTGGTTGAAGTTGCACTGAATATGAGCGGTAGTGACTCTTAACACTATCAGGCAATTTCACTGTGCACTGATGTTTAGCTGTAATGAAATCTCCAACTTACATGTCATGCACCTTGACTATGCATTCAGGCAGACTTCTCTAGATCCATCTCTTGATGTTGTCCACCCACATGCCATGTTCTCTTCCTCTTGCAATTTTTCAACTAGAATTGTCTCTTTATATGCCCAAAGCATTTTAACTGTGTTGACTGAGATTTATAGAGCATAAATAAATATAACTGCAAGGAGCTCAGCGTGGCCGAGTGGATAAGATCCCTCACTCTTAAACTTCTGGTGTGCTTATACCATCAGGCAAACCCACTCTGACTTCTGAGGCACATGTAATTTATGTTTCCAACTCAAGGGCGAGAAGTCAACATTTTAGTCCACTTGACCGGTGTAGGGGTTGAACACGCTACCTCAGGATCAGCACACCTGAAGTGAGGGATCTTATCCACTCAGCCATGCTGACCTCTTCTCTTCTCATGTGGACAAGACATGACAATTGCCTCTCTTCAGTGTCTGTGATAAGCTGTCTTGGTGTCTAAACCTCTTTCAACACATTTAGATAACCAATTTTGGCTGTGGAAGCCATTTTCACCACATCTTTGTGGCCTCAAAGAATTTATTTAGCTTGTTTCCCAATTGCCCATGATTAACAGCCATATGCTAAAACTCAGTTCTATGTAACATGCAAGAATGCTTTTTTTCTTACCTTTAAACACAGTGCTTCATTGCATTATATATCCTTAAGGCTATCTTATATCATGGACAGACAGCACATTCATTTTTACAAATTACATTAGTCATCAATGAACTTCAGTAAGATTAAAACATTTTTTCTTTTTTTTTTAGAATTCTTTTTTCTAACCCTAAATGTGGACAAGAAGCAAACTTACAGGGCTGGGGTCCATCAGTGTGACACTCTTAACTCCAGAAAGAATAATGTTTTTAGCAACTTCTGCTCCAAGTCCTTTTAATCCAATGATAAGAACTGTAGCAGCTCGCAACCTGACAAGAACAAATGAATTTCATTACCACTGGCAAAATACAGCCTTATGTCAATCTTACATCTGAACAACTTTACTGAAAAGGTTTACAACCTGTTGTTCATGGCTCCACTGACTGACTACATTATTTCTATCGTTATCTGTAAGATAACTGCTGAAGACTCTAGCAATGTTTCTACATGTATCCAACATTTATCCTAGCATTTTGCTGAGCAGGAAATGTTTGGAAAGGAATTTAAAAATTAATGCTTAATGTAATTTTTTTTATGTGAAAAAAGTATACATACAAAAACATGTGATGAGAAGGAATGAAATAAAGAACTTGGTGACAACTGGTAAGATTGAAGGGAAGAGACCAAAGGGAAGACCGAAAAGTAAATATCTGGATGGCTTGCCCATATGTCATGGTCAAGACAGAAACACGGAGTAGATCCACAACTCTGATGATCGAGTGAGATGGCAAAACATGACCGCCCACGCTTACCGGCATGGCACATGGTGGATGGATGGACAAAAACTAAAATATGTCATCATCATCATCCAGTACCTTGTCTGCTGGCGTGGGCGATCATGTCTCTCCACAAATTGCGATCTCTGACAATGTACACTTTAAAAAAACAAAACTCTTACTATTTAACAAAAAAACAGTATAGACAAAGTAGTTTTTTGTTTACAGCTAAATCATCATCTACATGTGCCCAGACAAATAAAGTAACTGTACAGGCATTTCCACAGATCTCAGTTCTTGTTGTTCTAGATAAATTCTATTGATATTCCTCCACCATCTTTGGTCATCCAGCATCATTTCTCCCAGTATGTGACTGCCACTTCCCCTGCTGACCTTTCCAATAGTCATAATGCTTTCCAGTGTCTCTCTTAACATTACGTGACCACAGAATACTGTTTGTCTCTTTCTTATGTTTGTGTACAATATTCTACTCTCATCAGCTTATTACAGGTACTTATTGTTAGTTACTCCAGCAGCCAAGGTACTCGTAACACGCATCTCAGAAATTACATCTCAGCTGTTTCTAAGCTCTTCCTAATTTCTTCATTCACATTCCAAGATTCACTGCCATACAGCAAAATACAAACTAAATTCATACCCACTCAGAAGTCGGAGTGGGTTCGCCCGATGGCGAGGGACACTGATTAAAGGGAAAGCATCCTAAGTCGGAGAGTGTCTGCCTGTATGGCGAGGAACCACCAGTCTGCACACCAATAAGCCAGACATGGGACAACGGATACTCATGCAAACCTCAGGTCCTGTATGACATCACACTGATGTTGGACAACAGGATGCCTTCATCCGACATACAGGACTTCGCGTTGGAGCTCAAGGCAACGAACACAAGCAAGCAAGCAAGCAAAGGGAAAGCTAATCCACACGCAAAAATCAGTCCAGTGCACTAGAAGTAGTAGCACGTGTATATAGACTAAGCTTGAGATAATAGAGAGCAAACATTAAAATAATTCACACCCAAATATGATACCCCAGCCATTGCTCCGCCCCCTCTATTACACAGGTTGAAAACCTAAAATGTCGTAGAAAAGTCGACAGGGTCAACTTCACTGCACCAGGTTTTTATCCCATATATAAATTCTGGTGCATAATTCTGATGATCAAATGAGATGGCAAAACATGACCGCCCACGCTTACCGGCATGGCACATGATGATGATGATGTCGGGTGGCGAGTTCTCATCCTTGTCATTTTCCCTTCACAGACAATGCCCAGAAACATCTTTAAATTGCCTTGTACCCATTTTGAATAGGATAAGTGTACCCCAGAGCCGTACTAGTCAGAAAAAATCATCTTCCCTGCCGGTTATTTAACTTGGACCAAAGTCTTGGCAGGCAAGCACATTATGCTATCACTATGCCACCAAGGCTCGAGAGATTAATAGAATGGTTACTACTAACAAATAATAGCAGATATTTTAATGTTATCATCATCATTGGCACCTTTCCATCTTGACAGACGATAGTTTGGTACATTGTGCTTTAAAAAGGCTTAATAACTACGATCCATGGCGGTGGCGAGTGTGGCTGGTAAGGCCAATTCTTGCTGCAAATGTTTGCCCACAGTAGGTGCATGTGAAAACATGGTCACTTCCACCATTTTGCACCATCTTACGTCTCTCACGCTCTGTGTGTGCTTTATCTGCAATCATTTTCTCCTTTGTCTTTATTCCGTTTCTGATAGTTGCCCTCCATGCAACACGTTCAGCGGCGACGTGCTCCCAATGTGCTTTATCAATGCCTGTATCAATGATGTCCCGCTTACACACATCTTTGTATCGTAGTAGAGGCCGACCCTGAGATCTCCTACCCGTCTGTAATTCACCAAAAAAGATGTCCTTTGGTATTCTACCATCATCCATCCTCCTAACGTGTCCTATCCATCTAAGTCTACGAAGACTGAGCATGGAATACACCGTCACACAACCTGATCTTTCCAATACTTCAGTATTTGTGATTTTGTCTTGCCACTTAATACCAAGTATTCTTCGCAGACACCGCATATGAAAGCTGTTTAAACGTTTCTCTTGATGTGAGTATGTTGTCCAGGTTTCACTGCCATAAAGAAGAGTACTAAGGACACAGGCTTGGTAGACGAGGACTTTTGTTTTGGCAGTAAGCTTCCTGTTCTCCCAGACTCTTTTTGCTAACATGTTCATTGTTGTTGCTGCCTTGCCAATCCTGATGTTGATTTCCTGATCGAGGGATAATTTGCTATTTACCTCTGATCCTAGATATGTAAAATGGTCTACTATCTCCAGTTCGGCGTCGTCAATAAAGATTGATGGTACACCATGTGCACCTTGTGACATAATCTGTGTCTTCTTTTTGTTAATTGTTAAACCAAATTCAGAACAAGCATTGAAGAATGCAGATAGTAGATGTTGTAATTCTTCCTCAGAGTGGGTCGTAATCGCAGCATCATCCGCAAAAAGCAACTCTCTGATTAGTACCCTGCTAATTTTGGTCTTGGCCTTCAATCTCTGAGCATTATAGAGGCCACCATCTGAGCGTGAGTGAATGTATATACCATCATCCTGATCACGAAAGGCATATTTCAGTTGAAGTGAAAAGTATATCCCAAAGAGGGTGGGGGCTAGCACACAGCCTTGCTTAACTCCACTCTTGATTTCAAACTCTTCTGAAGTTGAGCCATCAAACTTGATTATACCCTTCATGCCTGTGTGGAACGATGAAAAAATCATCTTCCCTGCCGGGGATTTAACTTGGACCAAAGTCTTGGCAGGCAAGCACATTATGCTATCACTATGCCACCAAGGCTCGAGAGATTAATAGAATGGTTACTACTAACAAATAATAGCAGATATTTTAATGTTATCATCATCATTGGCACCTTTCCGTCTTGACAGACGATAGTTTGGTACATTGTGCTTTAAAAAGGCTTAATAACTACGATCCATGGCGGTGGCGAGTGTGGCTGGTAAGGCCAATTCTTACTGCAAATGTTTGCCCACAGTAGGTGCATGTGAAAACATGGTCACTTCCACCATTTTGCACCATCTTACGTCTCTCACGCTCTGTGTGTGCTTTATCTGCAATCATTTTCTCCTTTGTCTTTATTCCGTTTCTGATAGTTGCCCTCCATGCAACACGTTCAGCGGCGACGTGCTCCCAATGTGCTTTATCAATGCCTGTATCAATGATGTCCCGCTTACACACATCTTTGTATCGTAGTAGAGGCCGACCCTGAGATCTCCTACCCGTCTGTAATTCACCAAAAAAGATGTCCTTTGGTATTCTACCATCATCCATCCTCCTAACGTGTCCTATCCATCTAAGTCTACGAAGACTGAGCATGGAATACACCGTCACACAACCTGATCTTTCCAATACTTCAGTATTTGTGATTTTGTCTTGCCACTTAATACCAAGTATTCTTCGCAGACACCGCATATGAAAGCTGTTTAAACGTTTCTCTTGGCGTGAGTAAGTTGTCCAGGTTTCACTGCCATAAAGAAGAGTACTAAGGACACAGGCTTGGTAGACGAGGACTTTTGTTTTGGCAGTAAGCTTCCTGTTCTCCCAGACTCTTTTTGCTAACATGTTCATTGTTGTTGCTGCCTTGCCAATCCTGATGTTGATTTCCTGATCGAGGGATAATTTGCTATTTACCTCTGATCCTAGATATGTAAAATGGTCTACTATCTCCAGTTCGGCGTCGTCAATAAAGATTGATGGTACACCATGTGCACCTTGTGACATAATCTGTGTCTTCTTTTTGTTAATTGTTAAACCAAATTCAGAACAAGCATTGGAGAATGCAGATAGTAGATGTTGTAATTCTTCCTCAGAGTGGGTCGTAATCGCAGCATCATCCGCAAAAAGCAACTCTCTGATTAGTACCCTGCTAATTTTGGTCTTGGCCTTCAATCTCTGAGCATTATAGAGGCCACCATCTGAGCGTGAGTGAATGTATATACCATCATCCTGATCACGAAAGGCATATTTCAGTAGAAGTGAAAAGTATATCCCAAAGAGGGTGGGGGCTAGCACACAGCCTTGCTTAACTCCACTCTTGATTTCAAACTCTTCTGAAGTTGAGCCATCAAACTTGATTATACCCTTCATGCCTGTGTGGAACGATTCCACAATGGACAGAAGAGTTGGTGGGCAGCCAATCTTCTTTAGTGCTTTGAACAGACCCTCACGACTGACCAAATCGAATGCCTTTGTGAGGTCGATGAAGGCAATAAACAGTGGTTGATTTTGTTCCCGGCATTTTTCTTGCATCTGTCGCAATGAGAATATCATATCAATGGTAGACCGGTTCTGACGGAAGCCACACTGTGATTCGGGGTAGACTTGATCTCCCAGGACTTGAAGTCTGTGCAGGACAATTCTGGCAAATACTTTCCCAACAATACACAGAAGTGAGATACCCCTATAGTTGTTACAGTCGCTCCGATCTCCCTTGTTCTTGTACAGCGTTATGATGTTTGAATCTTTGAAATCCTGTGGGACTTGTCCTTCTCGCCAGCATAGCTCTATTAGCTGGTGGATCTGTAGAGCGAGTGTGTCTTGCCCACTCCTGATCACCTCTATTGGAATCCCATCCTTACCTGGAGCCTTGCCAGATGCAAGCTCATTTATAGCACACTTAACTTCTGTTATGGTGGGAAGTGTGTCCAGGTGGTCAAGAGTTGGCAGGGCCTCTATGGCGTTGAGGGCATCATCCGCTAGCTTGGTCTCACTTGAGTAAAGCTCTAAATAGTGCTCGACCCATCTATCCATCTGCTGTTTCTTATCAGTGATGATTTCTCCAGTCAAGGTTTTCAGCGGTGCACTTCTTTTGATCATTGGACCACAGGCTTTCTTTATCCCTTCATACATGCTTCTGATGTTTCCCTTATCACTTGCGATTTGAATGGACTCACATAACTTGATCCAATAGTCATTCGCACACTGCCTGGCAGCCTTTTGTACATCCTTCCTTGCTTGCTTCAGCTCACTCAGAGTGTTACGCGTTGGTCTTTCCTTGTTTCTTAAGAGAGCTATCTTCTTTTTATCAATCAAGGGCTGCAGTATCTGGCTGTTTGCCGCAAACCAGTCCTGCCTCTTATGATCCACAGTGCCGTAAACCCCTACCGCTGTTTTATAAATAGTTTCCTTAAGTTTACTCCATTTATCATTTACTATACAATTTTCTGATGTATCATTGAAAGCGTCTTTAAGTTGCTGTTGAAATTCAAAGCACTTTCCAGGATCGTGAGTGTTAGTAATATTAATCCTGGGGCTAGACTTGTGTTTAGCTGTGTAGATTCTCTTTGGTCTCAGTCTAACCCTTGCAACAATCAAAGAATGATCTGTATCACAGTCAGCACTGTGGTAACTTCGAGTTAATGATGTATGGTTCAGATGTTGTCTCCGTGTGATAATGAAGTCCAGCTGATGCCAATGGCCGGATCTTGGATGTTTCCATGTGACCTTATGCATCTCTTTTGTTTTAAAAAAGGAGTTTGTAATGCATAGGTCATTTCTAGTGCAATGCTCCAGCAGCCTTTGCCCATTATCATTCATGCGACCGATGTTGTATTTTCCAAGGCACACTGGCCATGAACTCGAGTCCTTGCCCACACGAGCATTGAAATCACCGAGCATATAAATGTAGTCGGATTTTGGAACTGCCTTGATCGCAGAGTCTAGCTGCTCATAGAACGTATCCTTCACATCATCAGAGGAAGCGAGTGTCGGTGCATATGCAGTGAGAATGGTGGCAAATCCACAGGAGGTTGCCAAGCGCAGTGATAATAATCTTTCATTACCTCCAGCTGGGATATCAATCATTCCCAATAGCGAATTCTTCACTGCAAAGCCCACACCATGTTGCCTTTTTTCTGCCTGCCCTCTTCCCTTCCAAAAAAAGGTTTAATTGTTTTCCCTGAGTCAGCGAGGCGAGTATCCTGCAGGCCAGCAATATCAATGTTAAGACGATCGAGTTCAGCATAAATCACAGCCGTTTTTCTCACATCGTCAATATTTGTCAAGTCAGTGGAAAATCCTGGACACATGGTTCTCACGTTCCAGGTTGCAAGCCGTAGCTTGAGGTTTCTATTCTTTTTTATTAGTACCTGGTGCATTGGTTTTACAGCCTGCGATTCAGATTTTGTCCTAGCCCCAAGCACCCATTGAAGCAGGCAGGCCACATCTATTGGATCAGCACCCAATTGGCTGGGGGCTGCCCAGCTTGAGGCGGGCGGTAGCTGATCAGTGACACCTGTAGGTGTCTCCCACCGTCAGAGGCAACGCGTGGCGCCCCATGTCTACGCCAACTGACAAGGACTTATAGCCCGTAACAGTTGCCTCTCGCTTTGATTCCGAGACCGGTTAAGACCAGGGATGGAGTTATTGCCTCTCCATAGCACAAAGCCTAGGCTAAAATAAAGAAACCATGTGTTGCCCATGCAGCATGATCCCTCTCTCGGCCTGCCTAGTTCACTCCAGAGGAAAGTTGACACCTATAATCTGGAACAAGACAAGCTGCAGAAGCTGCCGGATCAGCAAAGCAATGCTCTAACTGTCCGCCTGTCGGAGCTTCTATCCTAGACCAGCTGCCAACCAAGGCTTAGGGCCTGGTCTGCCCTGCCATGACTTATTTTGTCTTTGGGTTGCATTTCCTCGCACCAGGATAAGGCTAGTACCCTCCCAATTGCGCTCTTCCGCCCGAAGCCGTTGGCACAATGTGGGTTGTCGGGTTTGGTAAGCGCCGCCCAACATTCGGCACTGACAGAAAGCAGGTAGTACCGTCTACTAATGTTATCATATACATTTATTTATAACTATAACAAGTTTAAAAAATAATTACATGATGAATTTACACTAAGCATAAGTTGTTCTTTCGAAATGGCAACAATCAAATCACTCTCACTCGATAACAGTGAATTGTCTGCCGTTAAACTAACTACTAAGTTCTGAACGAGTTCAGATCACTAGAGGTCTGGGTTGGCTTCTGAAACTCCATCTCACTTATTCAGTGTAGGTCTACGCTACTAACGAAGAATCAGATTCACTGGGCTGGTCACTTGACTTGCATGTCGGATCACAGGCTCGCTAAACGAATATTTTACGGTGAGCTGCGTTGTGGTAAATGCTCCAAGGCGGTCAGAGGAAACGCTTAGAGACTGTTACTAAAGACCGAAATTTGAAATTTGTGGCATACATCATTATGCAAGGGTGTAGTCACTTGCGAAGCAAACAGGACTGCAAGAGTTGTAGAAAAAGGCTGCCCAAAAAAAAACCACTGCAGGAGATCCTCTTCCTGGAACGTCAAGCATTCTCTGCCCACACTAGGATTTTTTATTGTGCCGCGACCCGAACTGAAAACAGAAGTGATATACTGTGCTCCCCCGTGCGGATCCATTGTGTCCCCAAAATAGCTGCTATAAAGATCATTCATGCTTACAACATAATTCATTCATTCAAATATCACCTGATAATAACAGACACCAGCTTAGCTTCTGCAGAACAGGTTAGTCTAATATTCTGTGCACAGCGATTGGTTGACATTATCGTGACCTTTTAAATAAATTGAATTACTTGGCAAAAAGTAAGTAATTTTATTTTCTAGAGCTTGTTTATTTAATATTAAGATATTTTTAGATGGATATTCGAATTCAGCACCAATTTTTACAATTATTTGGAGAGTTTCATCGCTTATATCGCTTTACAAGTCATTAAAAAAAATATATATTTGCGAGATGTTTGAATGGAACTCCTAGACTGTGGCAGCCAGCCGTGGAAAATTGTAACGCTCAAATGGGCAATTTGAACAACTAAAGTTTAAGAGAATACAAGTTTAAAGATTATTAATAATTTATTTGTATACTTGTACTATTGTTTTATCATTTAACATGATGGAACATATTATTGAAGTCTGTTTTCATATCCAGCTGTGACTCATTTGAGACAATCTCGCATGGACCGGAAGTGAAGATAAATGGACACATTTATTTTCCTGAAATTTGGGAGATCATGTCAAATTTTAGCACTCTTCCAAATAACGGTCCCAAATTATTTAGTGTAAAAAGTATCCGTTACTGGGCCTCATTAGGTGATGTCGATCACTTCCGATTCAGTCTGAGACCGATCGATGGATGCAATCAATGTTTCCTGGGCCCGGAGTGCCCTTACTGTCGTTGGAATATATATCTATATCTTGTACGTACGTATTTCCGCATATAACTGATAGGTATGCACTCAGACGACAGTGAGGGCCCTCCGGGCAAAACACTTTTATTGCATCCATCGATTGGTCTAGCTGTCCACCACACACACTCAATAACTGTACATAATAAATAACGGTACAAAATTATTTATTGTACATACGTATTTCCACATATAACTCAAATATTATTGGTACGTATTTCGATTTTCTCAGTTCTATATCTTAGTTTGTAGTGTATATTTTTTATTATATCACCTAATGAGGCCTTGTAAGGGATGCTTTTTACAAGAATTTCAAGAAATAATTTGGGACCGTTATTTGGAAGAGTGCCCTAATTTTTATACTGATTTACCAACACTCATAAGTGAATATCTCCGCATAGAACTGACATACGGGCATCATTGAGGTATCATTAGATTTGGTTTTTGAAGGCCAGTCTATCTGTGGTGGTCTCAGTAAATACTCAATGTTAAAATCATGATGGAACCTCCTACACATTGTCAAAAAACATTTCGAGGCAAAATAGGCCTTATCAGGCTTCTTATCTTACTTACAGCCATCTTAGAACTCCTAACTTTCAACACCGGTGAAATTAATGGTCACCATCATTTTTGATGGACAAACAGACACCACTCAGAGTCAGAGCAGTTCAGTCAGTATAAAACTAAAAGACAATCCCATTCAATCGATTCAAAAGTTTTTAAAAAATGTTTGGTTTCACTTTCTGAGAAACTTTCTCATTCTCTACTGGCACTGGTTTCTCACTATGACAGAGTTCAAGCTAACGCACCTTCTCTGTGCATCAAGACCCCACAGACGTATCTGTCTGTCATACAATGCAGCTTCATCTTCAGTGATGTCTTCCATCTCGCGTCAACTCAACTGCTATTAATATTATCTTGTTTTCTACGATGACCGGCGTCCACAATGTGAGATTCTAACCAAGCGGGTTTTTGTCTGTCCCGGCAGCACTCTCTTGCTTCCTGAATACAGGAATGTCATTTCCTGTATACCCAATACCCTCATGATATTTGATATAGTGCATTTACATTTGGTTGTCTCCATATAAAAATCCATATCTCAGTAACCAACTGAGAGAAAATGATCAGATCCACCCCTATAGTAGCAATGGAGAAAATGGGGAGGACACAAGCACTGAGAGAACGCAGAGATACAAAAATACTAATACCAGCAGACAAGTTCCTCAGCTTGCCAGGCCGCCCTATGAAGAACCGATTTGAAAACTTAGCTATGGGGCGGTTGAAAAGAAGTAGTTTTATCCACCAGACCAAACGACTCTGCAGAGAAACCACCGATCTTCCCACAGTTGGTATCCAACTGACAACTATTCCAGAGCGAACTCCATGGAAAGATGAACATGGACTATCGCTACAAATCCAGACAAAAGTGAGAGGATTATTTGACAAAGAAGAACAGAACAGTTTACAGCGCAGAACAGCCACTCTCAGCTTCCTTGATGACGAATACCCACAGGATCTCTGGATCCGAGTCTACACAGATGGGTCTGCGCAAAATACTGTTCGAAATAGAGGAGCTGGAGTGTATATAAAATATCCAAATAATACTAGGGACACGGCCAGAGTTCCAACAGGAAAGTACTGCCATAACTATGATGCTGAAATTGAGGCAATCAAGATAGCAATAGAGAAATTACAAAATACCAGCCATGGTAGACAACCTGTGGTGATATTGACAGATGCAAAATCAGTAATAGAGGCACTCCTGTCTGGGAAATTACCAGTTCTAAGGACACTACTTTCTGAACTTAGCAGTCAGCATAAGGTCACCATACAGTGGATACCATCCCACTGTGGAGTACCCGGAAACGACAGAGCTGATCGATTGGCTAAGGAAGGAGCAAAAGAAGAACAGCCTGATGTGCTCATTACATTCCACCAAAAGAAAAGAATGATCAAATCAGTCAGAAGGCCACCAAACCCTACTCAAGACGACTACCACGTTATGGACAGACCAGAACAGGTCATTATTCTGCGCCTCAGAACAGGACACAATAGATTACGCAACCACATGTATACAAAATTCAAGATTGGTGACTCAGCCATGTGCACATGTGGTTTGGCGTCGCAGACAGCAGAGCACATACTCCAGGATTGCCCAAACTACAACATATCCAGGTGAACCTTCTGGCCTAGAGAGACAACAGTGGAAGATAAACTCTATGGACCGCTGAGTGAACTAAAAAAGACTGTTAGATTCATACAAGAGACAACATTGCAGTTATAGACATATTTCAAGCGAACGAAGAAGAAGAAGAAGAAGGGAAAATGATGAGATTTAGTATATAACTTTAATATAACCTTATCATTGATTGATTGATTGATTGATTTAGGAATCGACATCACAGCATTCGGGGCATTCCCATAAGTGCTCCGTCCCCATCCTCAGCAGCCAGCGAAGAGTTCCAACACTAATAGTACCAGTAGCAATCTGATTATAAGTCCGTCTCGCCTTTCCTCTGAGCGTTGAGCTTATCATTATGTCCACCCAACAAAACAAATTATGTTCTGGAGATTGTACAGCAGATTTCAATGTTTGTTTATATGCGGTATATAATTTACGGGTCAGAGATTAAGTCCATAATTATAAATGTATTACATCTTCAGCCAGAAAATCAGCGTTCAATGTTGAATATTCTCCGTGGTTCACGGGATTGGCCTTATGGCAAGAACCCCGCGCTGTTTAAACTGGGAGTGTTCAGAGGTGTCGTCAATGTGGGTTCTTTCATGAAACCTGATTATTTTTTTTTTAAATCTTACCACTTATCGCTAACATTGGAATGTGTGAATATTGTTCAATGGGATTGAATGTGAAATTTTGTACACTTCAAAGCATCGCTATGAAGTTGTACACATATTTTTGTCAAGAAGCTGATCGCAGGAAACTGTTTCATACTATTACAAATTCCGAAAAAAGAACAGTGCATGCACTGGGTTTGAGTAAACGGTCATTTCGTCGATGGGTGCAAGAATCTGGAATTAAACCACCACGCAATAACCAAACGGTAGGTAGAAAGGCTATTGTAGAACAGCTTTGACAAGGATGTCATAAGGCGAGCTATTATAAAAATGCTGGATGCCAAAGAAACAGTGACTGTAAGAAAACTTAGGGTTTGGTTGAGAAAGAACAATAACATAGAGCTATCCAAAACAACTTTGTGGAAAATTATAAGGACATTAGGCTTCACTTTTAGAAAGTACAAGGGAGGTAGAAATATCCTTTGCGAGCAACCGCATTTAGGAGCCATGAGAAGCAGATACCTACGTGAAATAAGGGAAATGCGCAAAGAAAATTATGGCATAGTGTATTTGGATGAAACGTGGATCAATGCGCACCACACAAGTGATAAGGAATGGCAATCAGTGGATGGAAAGATAAAGCGATATGTGCCCAGTAGTATAGGACAGCATTTGGTCATGGCCCATGCTGGTAATACGCATAATGGCTTACTACAGAATGCTGGACTCGTGTTCGTATCAAAGCATACAGACAATAGGGATTATCATAATAAGATGAATGGTAATGTATTTAGAGATTGGCTCGAGAATACAGTGCTTCCATCCCTAGATAGACCGTCGTGTCCAATTATGGACAATGCATGATATCAATGTTGTTGCCCAAGAAGACAAAATACCTACAGCATCGAGCACAAAGGGAGCAATAAAGATATGGCTCCGAATGGAAAACATACCATTTCCAGAAACGTATTTCTAGCTAGAATTGTTGTCCCTTGTAAAACAGACGCCAAAAAGCAAGAAATATCAAATCGACAAGTTGATAGAAGAGCATCGTCATGGGTGCTTGAGACTTCCGCCGTACCATTCTCATTTTAACCCTATAGAACTTGTGTGGCTAAAATTAAAGGACAGGTGGCAGCTAACAATACTATATTCAAATTGTCTGACTTCAAGATACTAACCCAGTCCGCGCTATTAAATACTGATCAAAGTTAGTGGAAAAAATGTGAGGACCATGTGTTGAAAGAGGAGGATGACTATTGGAGAAAGGATGGATTCAATTTTATGCAACCGAGAGCAGTCATCAACCTACTGGAAACGTGCGACACAGATGAAGGTCTGGGCAGATCGCAGAAATTAATCCACATTCACACCTACTTGGATATTTTTACTCCAACTTGTAGCACAAAAGAAGAATTGCAGGCCCTTAACATGACAGCACTGGCACAAACAATACAACTTGTCAATAGCAACAGTTTGTATTCCACAGTGATGAATTTTCAATTCCGTAAGCCCTCAACTGTTACAAACAACTGGCATTGAAAAAAAAAGCTCTAGACACATTGAATACCAATCGAAGAGTAATATTGTGGTGGGAACTGACATATTGTGGCATAACAAGAAACGTGAGAAGAAACACGTTGTCAAATGAGGGGACAACACACGAACATACGAGTAATTCTACAAAATTTCAATGAAAAGAGGACCAACATCTTGACCGTTAAGAAGGAAGCCAACGACAGAGACATTCACAGCTATATTCGTCGTGCAAAACAGGTAATCATGTTCCGTATCAGCAGAGTAGACATTGCACCCACTCCCATACGAATCCGGATACGCCTTGTGTGGTCATTTGAATTGGCGGGGCATTCATTACAGTAAAACAAGTTTCTAGTTTTCACCAACACTTCAAAGAAATGTCACCGTTTTCCATGATTTAAGTTGCTTTTGGACCTATCAAAGACATATTCCTTGGGTGGGGGTAAATATAAGACGGCGTGAAAAATTTCATAACTATGCAACAGACAGTTTTCACAATAATTGATCGTAAATGACGGCATTCATTTCTGGACAGGCTATAGTTGCCCAACTGGTGTAATAAGACTCATCTCATCTCATCATGTTCCTCTTGTACCTTGCGGTGTCGAGGTGAAGTATAAACATCGTGAGAGTGCCGGATTATGGGCTTCGTGTATCGTTATTCCCATGGACTCTGCTAACTGCTATTCCCTCCGTCCAACGTTTACGTGGTCGGCCTCTTCCTCTGTTTCCATCTGGTCTGTACATCATTGCTTCTTGTGGTATGCTGTTGACTGGTAACCTACTTGCATGGCTAAACCATTTGACTTGCTGCTTTCTAATAATATCTAGAGCTGCTATAACCCCACTTTAGTCCTGATTTCTTCATTTCTGATCTTATCTCATCTTGATACGTTGAATATTCTTCTCAGGAATCTCATTTCTGTTGTTGTGATTTTTCTTTTCTCTTCTTCTGTCATTGTCCAGGTTTGGCATTGGTAGCACAGAGTTGGTAGGAAGATTATCAGTCCGTTTATACTTCTTAGTTTTTCTACGAGCAGTATGAAGATCCCCTGCCGGCTTGCTAGGCCATTCGCAGGTTTAGGACACAAATCTGACCACAGGGAGTCCATCCCCTGTGGCGATCCATAGCCCCGTTAGCCCATGACCTCGCGGTCATGATTTCCCGGTCTGCACCAAGTGGAGGTGGGGTTGACTTGTGTAGTCTGCGGGTCATCGGCAGGCTACTAATTTTCACTTTTCACCCCTCCTGGGAGAGGCTAGCCTATCCCAACCCTACTGGCTGCAGGGCCAGGCGAGGCGCATTCCACACCTTGCAGACTAATATAATAATAATAATCAGACTAATAGGCATAAAGAAAGTTAAATAAATCTATACTTATTGATTTTCCCTCATAGAAGAACACACAAATAAATGTCATAGGGTATGCATTGTATTGTTTCTCCTTTTGATTCTTGTTGGTGATTCATTCATTTTATGTTTAAAGCGTCACTGCAGTTTCACAAATCCCAGTGCCAATCATCGCCCATTTCTCTGAACTGCAGCTACATGTTTCCCTGTTTGTCTTCGTTGTCCGTCAAGTTTTTGTCGATTTATACCGTCTCCTGGGGGACAAGTGGGAAGATAACATCAAGAGATGGACGAACAGCAGTCTGACGGAATGCACATTCAATGCAAGAGACAGTGTTGATGTGAGACACATGTAGTTTTATCAGCGTGTGTTTGTTATTTGTGTCCTGTCTTTTCCAATTGACCTTTCTAATTGTCACGATGGTCTACTATTATACCTCCCTTTTAACATATGACCAAAGGAAGCTGTTTGTCTCGTTCTTATTGGTGTATGTAATTGTTCAAAACAATGTTTTCCCGTAGTGAATTTGAATAACGAAGACACAAACAATAGATTGCACGATTTATTACCTGGCATATTTCGCTGCATCTCGTCAGGTACATACTGCAGAAATCACACAACGTAAAGTAAATTAACTAGATAAATCCTCCAAGCTGAAATATACACGTGTTCGCATAGTAATGTCAATTGTCTACCACGGTAATTTTAAGCTGACTAACATGTCTTTCTGTTTGCACAAATCTGGCTTGCGTTGAAAGAACAATGTATGTAATAGTGTAATATTTTAGTTTCATTAGCCTCTTTCAGGTAATCGTTGTCAATTACTCTGGCAGTCCAAGGAATTTGCAACATTCGTCTCATGAACCATGTATATAATTATAAAAAAAGAGAAAATATGTTATATAAGTACAGTACAACAATCGCGGAACGTGAAAAACAAAAATTCAGAATAGCTTGGCAGCAATGAAGATAAAGCGCCTGAGGCGAATGTTATGATACATTGGACTATCGGAGTAACTAAACAACGATTGTTTATAATAGCCTAATTAACAACGACTGTTTAGAATAGCCTAATTAAAGTAGAACATAATATACAACTAACTATAAGAAAGAGATGAACAGCTTCTTTTGCAAACATAATGAGAAGAGAGGCTATGGATAATATGGTGACGACCGGGCAAGATCATTGAGAGAGGAATCAGAGGCACACCGAGATAAATGATGCTGGTTGCTACAACAATAATAAACGATTGCTCACATATAGTGAGGCATTAGAAAGAAAATTGAAATATTTTGGTCACCTGAAACGCCGTGAAAGTTTGGAGAGAACAATCATGGAGGGGTTTATGCCCGGGAAGAGAAGAAGAGGAAGGCCAAAGAGAAGATGGGTGCAGGCAGTGGCAGATACTCTCCAGATGGGTGTATAGACGCGGGACATCTTGCTTACGATCGAGAAGTTTTCCGGAAGGTTGTTATGGGAGCGAGGTTCTGCAAAGGACATGCTACTGAATGAATGAATGAATGAATGAATGAATGAATGAATGAATTAATTAATTAATTAATTAATTAATTAATTAATTAATGTTAGCAATCAGGCGGCTCCAGTCGATTTTGTGTATACAGAAAAAGTTCGTTCTAAATTTGAAATTACCGTGGGGATAACAGATGTTCTTCGAATTCTTCGAACAATACCTGTGATTATGTGTTTTAATTGCTTCAGTTTAAAGTGTTATTAATTTAACCACTTCATATGATATATAACTCTGCAATATAAACCTGATGGGATGCAGCGAAATATGCTAGGCAATAAATCGTGCAACCATATTGTTTGTGACTTCTGTATTTAAATTGTCTTAACGTTTTACTTATGTAAATTACTTGGCACTCAGACTGAAATTGATAAATGCAATTTTATTTGGTGTACGGCGACAATGATTCTCTTACAGATGGAGTAGGTATCGGGGTGGTTTCATACAGTGGCGTCACTGGGGTTGGTGTCACCCAGTGCGGTAAACTCTTGGTGTCACCCCTCTAGACTTTCACCATGGTCTTCTTCCAAGTGTTACTGTACCATATATAATCGCATAAAGTAATGTTTGTAAAATAAGTCAAAAATTTGATAAGGACATAAGAAAGAAAACAAATTGAACAATATAACTTCAATACTTCAGGTAAAACATAATAAAGGAACTTCGACAAACTCGGACAAAGTTAAATTTTGGTTATTTTGCTATGTCTGCTTTGTCAAATTTGCAATTTTTTTTATTTTGGTGTCACCCCTTGATGGTGTCACCCGGTGCGGCCCGCACCCCCCTAGTTCTTCTTCTTCTTCTTTCGTTCGCTTGAAATATGTCTATATCTGCAATGTCGTCTCTTGCATGAATTGAACTGTTTTTTTCAGTTCACACAGTGGTCCATAGAGTTTATCTTCCACTGTCGTCTCTCTAGGCCAGAAGGTTTGCCTAGATATGTTATATTTTGGGCAGTCTTGGAGTATGTGCTCTGCTGTCTGCGACGCCAATCCACATGTGCACATGGCTGTTTCACCAATCTTGAATTTTGTATACATGTGGTTGCGTAATCTATTGTGTCCTGTTCTGAGGCGCAGAATAATGACTTGTTCTGGTCTGTCCATTAATGTGGTAGTCATCTTGAGCAGGTTTTGGTGGCTTTCTGACTGATTTGATCATTCTTTTCTTTTGGTGGTATGTAACGGGCACATCAGGCTGTTCCTCTTTGGCTCCTTCCTTAGCCAATTGATCAGCTCTGTCGTTTCCGGGTACTCCACAGTGGGATGGTATCCACTGTATGGTGACTTTATGCTGACTGCTAAGTTCAGAAAGTAGTGTCCTTAGTACTGGCAATTTCCCAGAGAGGAGCGCCTCGAGTACTGATTTTGCATCTGTTAGTAGCACCACAGGTTGAGTACCATTGCTGTTATTTAGTAATTTCTCTGTTGCTATCTTGATTGCCTCAATTTCGGCATCATAGTTATGGCAGTACTTTCCTGTCGGTACTCTGGCTGTGTCCCTAGTATTATTTGGGTATTCTATGTACACTCCCGCTCCTCCATTTCGAACAGCATTTTGTGCTGACCCATCTGTGTAGACTCGGATCCAGAGGTCCTGTGGGTATTCTTCATCAAGGAAGCTGAGAGTGGCTGTTCTGCGCTGCACACTGTTCTGTTCTTCCTTGTCAAATATTCCTCTCACTTTTGTCTGGATTTGTAACGATAGTCTATGCTCATCTTTCCATGGAGTTCGCTCTGGAATAGTTGTTAGGGGGATACCAACTGTGGGCAGATCAGTGGTTTCTCTGCAGAGTCGTTTGGCCTGGTGGATAAAACTACTTCTTTTCAACCGCCCCATAGCTAGGTTTTCAAATCTGTTCTTCATAGGGTGGCCTGGCAAGCTGAGGAACTTTTCTGCTTGTATTAGCGTTTTCGTATCTCTGCGCTCACTCAGTGCCTGTGTCCTCCCCATCTTCTCCATTTCCACTATAGGGGTTGATCTCATCCCTCCTGTGGTGACTCTAAGTGCTTGATTTTGCACCTTGTCCAGCTCTTGTAGTGTGGAATTTGATGCTGAACACCACGCAGTTGACCCATATTCCAGGTGTGGTCGTATGCTCTGTTGGTAAACTTTGCTAAGTATTTTCGTACTGGCTCCCCATGTGGTTCCACTAGCTTTCTCAGGATGGTTATTTTCCTTCTGGCTTTTGCTACTGCTTTGTTGATGTGCTTTCTCCATGTCAGCTTGCCATCAAATGTTACTCCAAGGATATGTTGGTTCTTTATCTTCTCTTAGGGGTGTTCCATTTATCTGGATGATCCCTGCCTTTTGTTTTGGAGAGAGGGTAAATAGGGTTGTGCTGCACTTGTCAGTGTTTATGCTGACACACCATCTATTTGCCCATGCAGCAAATGTATCTACAGCTCTTTGTAGCATCTGGTGGCCACTGATGCATATTCATTTGTGCTCCATAGAACCAGGTCATCGGCGTACATTGCCGCTTTAATTCCATGCGGTAGGTGAGCAACAAGATCATTGATGAAGATTAGAAAAAGTGTGGGGGACAAGACTCCGCCCTGGGGACACCGTGACGCAGTAGTACTTTCTTGCTCTTGAGTCCGTCTATCTGTACTCGGGCTCTTCTGTTGTGCAAGTATGCTTTCACCCATTTGTACATTCTTCCATTGACTTTGCAGTTTCTCAGTTTCTTCATCAGACCTTCTTTCCAGACTTTGTCAAAGGCTTTCTTCAGATCTATCCTTGCCGCAAGCACCAGCTTCTTCTCTTGGAATGCATCCTCAATTTCTTGAGAGAGGTAGGTTGTCTGATCTTCCGTAGAGTAGCACTGCCTAAAGCCAGCCTGCTGTGGCACAAGGATGTTTTACTTTCAATGTACCACTGCAGTCTGTGATTGATGATGCGCTCCAGTGTTTTGCAGAGACAGCTGGTGAGGCTAATTGGTCTGTAGCTAGAGGCAATGGAACCATCTTTCCCTGATTTTAGGAGGGGTATCATGATTGCTTCTCTCCAGGCTTGTGGAACACTGCCTAAGGTCCAGCTGTTATTGAAGATCTGCAGCAGCTTTGTTTTGGCCTCTGTTCCTAGGTTCCTGATCATTTCATTGGAGATACCATCAGCTCCTGGTGACTTTCTCATTTTCAGTTTTGATATGGCTAGCTCCAGTTCGCTGATTGTGATGGGTGCCTCCAGAACCTCATGTACTATTTCCTTCTGTCCTGTATGTTGTCGTTTCTCTCGAATCTCTTGTTGTTTCTCTGGACTAATTTTGATATTGCTATCTTGTGCGAACGAGTCCGCAAAATGGTCAGCTGCTTACCAGAGAGAGGCAGAATAGCTAAGAAAAAATGGATGAATGAAGATATCTTAAACCTGATGGACAAAAGAAAACAGTATAAAAATGACAAACAAGAATACGCTAAGATAAATAAAGAAATAAAAGATAAATGTGGGAAGGCTAAAGAAAGTTGGTTAAACGAGCAATGCAAAAATATTGAATTAAATTCCATTAAAGATACAAAAAATATGCACAGACAAATCAGTGAGCTCACAGGAAAAAAAATAAGAATAAATACAGGGTGTTTGAAATCAAAAACAGGAAAGATAATATTAGAGGAAGATGCTATAATGAAGAGGTGGAATGAGTATATAAGAGAATTATATGAAGGAGAAAGGGCAGAATTAACAGAAGATAGTAACTTAGAAGGTCCACCTATTCTGAAAGAAGAAGTCGCTGACGCTATGAAACGTATGAAGAAAGGAAAAACAGCTGGGCCAGATGAAATCACAATAGAAGAATTAGAAGTATTGGGAGAATTTGGAGTAGATATATTAACCAAAATGTTGAATGATATTTACAGCAGTGGATATTTACCCAGTGATATGCTGAAATCTGTATTTATAGCTATACCAAAAAGACCAGGAGCAATTGATTGTGAAGATTTTCGTACAATTAACCTTATAAACCATATCACTAAGCTTCTACTCAGAATCATAATGAGAAGAACCAAAAAGAAAATAAAAATGGAAATTAGTGAAGAACAGTATGGATTTGTGGAAGGAAAGGGCACAAACAATGCAATTTATACATTGCGGACACTAATAGAAAGGTCAATAGAGAAACAGAGGGACATATATTTGTGCTTCATAGATTATACTAAGGCATTTGATAAAGTAAAACATGATGAACTGATTAAAATGTTGGAAGATATCAACACTGATGGAAAAGATTTAAGAATAATAAAGAATATTTACTGGAACCAAGTAGCAGCAATTAAAATGGGAAATAAAGAGGGTAGTTACGAACAGATAAAGCTAGGAGTACGACAAGGGTGTGTCTTGTCACCAGATCTTTTCTCCCTGTATAGCGAAGTAATAATGAGAGAGATCAAAGAGATGCCAGGAATACTAGTTGGAGGTTATAATATAAATAATATACGCTATGCAGATGACACAGTATTGGTGGCGGATAATTCAACAGACCTACAACAATTATTAGACGTTGTAGTAACAGAGAGTGCAAGGAAAGGACTCAACTTGAATATCAAGAAAACAGTAACAATGGTAATATCAAAGAAAATGGTGACACCAAAATGTGACATAGAAATAGAAGGGAAAATCCTTAACCAAGTTGATAATTTTAGATACCTAGGGGCATTTATAACATCAGATGGAAGATGTACAACAGAGATTAGGAGCAGAATAGGGCAGGCAAAAGCCGCATTTCAGAAAATGAAGAGTATCTTATGCAATAAGTCACTGTCACTGAATGTAAGAAAGAGAGTGCTGAAATGCTATGTAGAACCAGTTTTGCTGTATGGCAGTGAATCTTGGAATGTAAATGAACAAATTAAGAAGAAATTAGAAGCAACAGAGATGTGGTTCCTGAGACGAATGTTGCGAATTCCTTGGACTGCCAGAGTAACTAACGACGACTGCCTGAAACAGGCTAATGAAACTAGAACATTATATACAACAATAAGACAGAGACAAACAGCTTTCCTCGGTCATGTGATGAGAAGAGAGGCATTGGAGAACATCGTAACAACTGGAAAGATCGAGGGGAAGAGAGGCAGAGGTAGACCAAGAGAAGTGATGCTGGATGGATTGAGACGGTGGCATGGAGGAATATCAGCAGCAGAGTTGATCCAGAAAACCAAAGACCGAGATCTATGGAGAGCCATGAACGCCTACGCCAGCCGGCACGGCACTTGATGATGATGATGATGCTTGCTTTCTTGTTAAGATTTTTCCATCTTTATGTAGTGCAATTTTTGAGTTTCTCCCTGTGCCCTCGTCATTAAGCTGTTTATTAGCTTCCACAATTTCCTTGTGTCTCTTTCAAAGTTCAGAGACTCTGTTTTCTCCT
Organism: Cepaea nemoralis; assembly: GCA_014155875.1. Classification (NCBI taxonomy): domain Eukaryota; kingdom Metazoa; phylum Mollusca; class Gastropoda; order Stylommatophora; family Helicidae; genus Cepaea; species Cepaea nemoralis. Next base: position 139,905 of record JACEFZ010027359.1, on the reverse strand, counting down.
GCCAGCTTTTCCGTCTAGCCTGCAGCTTGGCCCTTTGAAATTTGGCTTTTGCATGCTGGAATTTATTGTGGTGCTCTTGGCTGGGTGTGGCCTCTGCTTGCTTTCTACACACTTCAACATCATTATGCAACTGTTCCAGTTCACTACTCCAGTAGGGTTTATATTGTTTACGGGCTCCTCTTGGTACTGTTTCTCGCGCTGCCTGTAGTATGCATTTCTCAAACTCTTCAACTGCTTTATTTATGTCTTTCTCAGTGTTCAGGTTTCTAACCAGTATGCTGGTGCGATGCTTGTACATTGCCCAGTCTGCTTTCTTGTAGTTCCACCTCGAGAGGGTGCTGCTTTCACTTACAAGCTCATTTTCTAACGGTTAGAAAGACTGGCCGATGGTCACTGCCACCAAGTTGTTTCCCAACAGTTCGTGTAATGTTCCACTCCAGGTCTGGTGAATGAAAAGCCAGGTCAGGTGTAGTTGTAGAGTTCCATGATCTCGAGTAGAAAGTATGTGGGTCGGACGGCTTGTTAATCAACATGAATCTATTCTCATCCTGCCAGTCTTCCAGTCTCTCTCCTCTCTGGTCATGTGATCATAGCCCCAGCTCTGCGAGTGGCTGTTGAAATCGCCACACACAATCATTTTTTCTTTTAGTGGTAGAGTGTCCAGTGCCTGTGGGCGGTCACTTGGACAGTAGTAATTGATCAGATGTAGATCTGTATTACCTGTCTTAAGTTTAAGTGTCTGATACTCAGCCCCTTCCATGTAGACTTTGATTTGGGAAGCCATGATGTTATTTCTTACAAGGGTCAGTATCCCACCTTTTCGCCTGTTCTTTCGGTCAGATCGGTAACACTGTAGCCTCTGATTTTGAAGGCTATATTTTCATTGAGCGTGAGTTTCTTGCAAGCAACATATGCTTACTTTTTCTTGGTCCAAGATTTTTTCTAATTCTATTTTTTTGTTGCTGACTCCCTCCGCATTCCAGTGCATTATTTTAAGTCTTCGTTTAGTATGGCCAGTCGTCCTATTCTCATGTCCCCTGGCTCCACAGGACATCTGAGAAGGACCTCCAGTAGTTGGGGTTGGACCCTTTTCGAGACATAGGGCCCGGCACTGCACCTGCCTGGGGGTCCAAAGCAGGGCGAGCACCATAACGATTAGCAGTAGTCGACATATTTCCATTTTGCGTGATTGCGTGGCATCCTGATTTCTGTGGTGCGCCTCTTGGCTGGTTGCCTCCGTCTTCAGCACCTTTCTTTGCTAGAGCAGACTGTGGTCTAACTCGAGTGTAGATGTGTACGCGCGCACACACCTGTCTGCGCATGCTTGTACGTGCATACACATCTAGAGCATACTGGTTATTTTCCGGCGCCAGAGACTCGCCGTCGCCCCTTCTCCTGTTAGTTTAAACAGGTCCGCCACGTGAAGGCCAGGAGTTGGACTTTTGCTGCATAGGTTATGTATTCACGAGCCATTGAGGTATTTGAGCAATGTTGGGCGCTCACCCCAACACCGCGCCTCGGCTACATACAGCAACATTTGGAACCCACCCCCCTAGTGACGCCCCTGGTTTCATATCGGATCATTGGTTCAGCGGCAAAGAATGTTTGGTTTACTCCTATTTTAAGTCGATCATGTTTTCGGGTGATAATATTCCTCCTTGCCATCGTCACAACCCATCCACATAATTTCTCTTAGTCTGCCAATGTTTCTTTTCCCACTGATCTTTCCAGATGTTACGATATTCTCAATATGCCTCTCTTCAGATCACATGACCAAAGAATGATGTTTGTCTCTTTATTATAGTTGTATTTTTATTGTTGCATGCCCTCGCTTTGAACTCAAGTGTAGCTCACGTACGTACTACTTTTTAATGTTGCAAATCCTTTACAGGACGTGGCAGTCAACGACAGCATTTTTCAGCTGCTGTCGATGTACTATGCAAGCTTTACGTTCAGTAGTTTGCCATTGCTTTCTGAACGACCGGCTCACATACGCCCGTAAGTTATAAGCGCAGCGCGAACCGCTGCCGATTCTCGCAGCTGCTGTTTTCCCCACGGGGATATACGGGATTACGAACACCTTGGCCAGAGAGACCGACTAACAAACTTACTACTGCTTCCAGTGAATTAGACTGGTGTTTGCGTGATGATTAGCTTTCCCTATTATATTATCAGTGTCTCTTGCCATCAGACGAACCCACTTTAACTTCTAACTTGAAATTTAGTAAATTTCAAGTCTGAAGTACCTCTGAAGTTAATTTACATCTCCAAATCAAGGACGAGAAGTCAACTGACTGGACCGGTGTATGAACTGAACCCGCTACCTCGGCATCAGCACATCGGATGTTTAAAACGAACGCTCTTATCCATTCTGCCATGCAGACCTCCGTATAGTTGTATATAATGTTCTACTTTCATTCGCCTCTTCCAGGCAATCGTTGTGTGAAACGTTTAACTAGAACTCTTGTGTAATGGAAATTATAAGTTTCATTGTTTGTTTCCGGTAACCAACGCTCAGTTCTCACGTTGAAAGGTTCTGTGTTGCAGGTAACCTATCTCTTCATAATCGTATCACTCCAAACATTTGGCATGTGTGGCTGCGGGACCATACTCCAATAGGAGTCTTATCAGTTATAGGAAGAAGGAGGAAAATAGACTGCTAGTTCTGTGTATACTCATAATAATAATAAATAATCATAGTTTAAGTTTATTTATGTCAAATGTTGCTCTTCTGCCGCTCTGTGGAATTTGGATTTGGCTTTGCCACGGCTCGCTTCCTATCTATCTCGGCAGCATGCACAATTGAATAATGATATATAAATTATCATCCTTGTCTGGCTTCTCCACAGCAGAGACCATGTCTATCATTGCCAACGAACACAAGCAAGCAAGCAAGCATTGCTTCGTATGACTAGTGTGTCTCGTTACAGGATATTCCAATATTCCACAGGGAGGTGAAGGGGGTTTGGGTTTAGTTTATACCTGACCATGGCACTTTTTCGGTGCCTGAGCCTGTGTCTGCATTCCGTACGGTACCAGAGTAGAAACAAAGGATTATATTATGATGAATGAGTCTAACATTTTTTTTTAGATGAGGAAAGCTATTGGTGATTGAGTCTACAACAGTTGAGAAAAGGAAAGATTATAATGATTGACAGTCTAAAATTATTGAAAAGATTAAAGAATATGATGAATAAGTCTAAAATTGTTGAGAAAATGAAAGATTGTGATCAATGAGTCTAAAATCAAGCAAAGATTATTTTGAAATGGTTCTTTTTCTTCTTCTGCGTTCATCTGGAGTTTTTTTACCGGACGTGATTGCGTTTTGCCTGTTTACAGCAGAGCTGCGTTCTTGCGCCATTAGGCTGACACATCCAACTTCTGCGGGCATTTTTTGACCAGGTTAACCTTCCCAGGAAATGGTTCAAACTTGTTAATAAGATGAAAAATTGTAATAAATATCAGCATAAAATTGTTGAGAAGAGGAAAGATTATGATGAATGAGTAAATTTGTTGATGTTATAATAATTGAGAATCTCAAATTTCGAGTTATTGACTTCATTGCTTTTGTTTCAGGTTTCCAGTCATCGGAACATATGACTTTCATTATAAACTTCCAGGGCTTGGTAATCAGCTGAGTCAGCAATGAGCTCGGATGGAAAATTAAGTGACTCAGAAAAACTTGCAACGGCACGAGAATACAAAGAAAAAGGCAATGAAGCTTACAAAGATGGGCAGTTTAAAAAAGCAGCAGGTAGCTATTACCGAGCAATTCTCTACCTGAAAGGTTTGAGCATAAACTGCCCAGATATTCTTGCAGGTTTGACAGGAGAAGATGGAGAGGGTGCACCTCAGAACTCTATACCAAAGATGTCTGTGGAAATGACAGAGGATGCTCGAACTTTAACTTGTGAATGTCATAATAATTTGGCAGGTAAAAGAATATATTCTGTATTATTTGCATAGCATTTTATGTACATTTTACTCTGTTTATACCACACACAATATTCACTTTAATCTTTGGAGAATTCGGGCTCGTTCAACCTGCTTCTTCAGATTTGGTTGTAATTGAAATCCATATTTGTATGAGTTTTGATAACCCTCCTCCTTTGGGACATGTTTTTTTGGTGCTTTTATATGATGTGTATCTTGCATTTTAGCAAGCACGTGTCTGTTAATGCCACCTCATTTCATCTAACGCAGCATTCAACTTTTATTATGTACTCAAACTTGTCACATATGAAAGGTAATAGTTGTCCCAAAGCAGATGCTACTCTAGGAGTGTCAAGTGTTGGGCCTTCATATAATCTAGCCCAGGAAGGCTAACCCGGTCAACAAACGCCTGCAGAAGTCAGATGTGTCGGTCTAAAGGCGCAGTATCGCAGCTCCGCTGCGAACAGATACAATGCTGTCTCGTCCGAAAAAAGACTCCGGATGAACGCAGAAGAAGAAGAATAATATAATCTAGGCTAAAAATATGAGGGGGTTAGTCAGTTACCATCCACGTCAACTGTCCTTTCCAGACAATTCACAGAAACTTCTGAAAATTGTCTGCTACTCATTTTGAGAGCCGGTGCTGTTGGAAAAGGGTTACAAATACAATTTGCAGTCCTGCATACTGTGTTTGAAACACAGCTGCAGGCGATTTGGAAGCAGACTGCCTTGCCCTGGTTGTCATTCAGTGGTATGAGTGCCAGTCATTCAGAAAGCAATAGCAGACTACTTAACGCAAACATATGAAGAAATTACAAACAGCTAAATGCTGGGGTTGACTGTGATGTCCTATAATGGATATGCAACTAACCAACCCATTTTGATGAGACTTGTTGAACTTCATAGCCATACTATTCAGACAAAATAATCCTGCCTCTGATGGGGATTGAACCCGGACCCCGGGAAGGTTAACTCGGTCAACAAATGCCCACAGAAGTCGGATGTGTCGGCCTAACGGCGCAAGAACGCAGCTCTGCTGTAAGCAGGCACAACGCAATCACGTCCGGAAAAAAAACTCCGGATGAACGAAGAAGAAGAAGAACCCGGACCATTGTCTTGGCAGCCTTGTGCTCTAACCACTATGCCACTGAGTGAGTGTATCTGTGTGTGTGAGAGGGTTGGGAGGGGGCAGCAGAGAAGACCTGGGCCAGGTGACACTAGCCAGGACTTTGGCACACCTCTTTCTCCTGCAGCCTCTCCACAAACTTGGTCCCCAGGCCGTCCAACATTTCAAAGATGGTCATGACTTAGATGGTGTACACTGGGTACACCTTTTCCTATCACAACCTCTCCAATACTTGTCCAACATTTCAAGGATGGTCATGTCTCTCAAGACGTGAGGCTCCAGTACCTGGCCTCCACACCCTACTAGTTTCTGGGTTTGGAGAGGAGGAGGTGGCTTCTGCAACACAGTTTATGCAGAAATGGTGCTTTGGTTCAGATTGAGATAAAAGCTCTACATTAACCTCCTCATTATCAACATGTGCCCTGCTAGCTGGCGTAGGAGTTCATGTCTCTCCACAGATCTTGGTCTTTGGTGTTCTGGATCAACTCTGATGATGATATGCCACCGTCTCAGTCTACCCAGCATCATTTCTCTCAGTCTACCTCTGCCTATCTTCCCCATGATCTTTCCAGTCGTCACAATGTTTTCCAATGCCTCTTTTCTCATCACATGACTAAAGAAATTTGTTTGTCTTTTTCTTATTGTTGTATATAATGTTCTAGTTTCATTATCCTCTTTCAGGCAATCATTGTTAGTTATTCTGGCAGTCCAAGGAATCTGCAGTGTTTGTCTCAAGAACCACAACTAACCTCTTGTCAATAAATACAGGCACTTTTTAGGGTTGAAACAATTTGAACATCAAAGTAGTGAACTTATTGATGTATTGAATGTGTTGAGTTAAAACTCATGCTCTTTCAGAAGTATCACAATCAATCAACCAACACACCTCGGATGAATGGAATTAAAGGTTGTAAGGAAGAGAGGCCTATCATTTCACATTTGTTGGTAGTATTTTACCTCTGATTACCTCTGTATGTATCAAGCCCTGTACATTACCACATTGTCTTTCTCAAACAGCTTGTATGCTGAAAGAGCCTAAGCCGAATTACTCGAGAATCATAGATCATTGCACGAAGGCCCTGGAAGCATCTCCAAACAATGTTAAGGCCTTGTTTAGGAAAGGAATGTCCCAGTATGCATTAGAAGATTATGAGGAGGCTTTGAGGACATTGGAGAAAGCACCATCAGGTGAGTCACTGGGTACATCAGGTGTGTCAGAGAAAACACATTCAGGTGAGTTACAGGGTGCACTTTCATGTGAGTCAGGTATAGCTCTATCAGATGAGTCACTGGGTACACCATCAGGTGAGTCACTAAGTGCACCATCATGTGAGTCACTAGGTGCACTATCAGATGATCCATAGGGCGAGCTATCAGGTGGGGTACAGAGTGCACTATCAGGTGAGTCATAGAGAGCTTTATATTCTCACATCTCATATAAGGTATTGTTAAATGATAATTATAATGATTTCTTCTTCTACATTCATCCGGAGAGTTGTTTTTTAGACGTGATTGCATTGTGCCTGTTTACAGCAGAGCTGCGTTCTTGCGCCTTTAGGTCGACACACCAACTTCTATGGGCATTTGTTGACCAGGTTAACCTTCCCGGATTATAATGATATAAGCATTATAAACACCTAGAAAGTACACAAAATCTTACTAGATGACTAAATTATAATGATTATAAATAAATTAATGGCAATAAGTGTCGCGAAATATATAGTATAACTGGATAGAAGAATGCTTTATATTCTATGTATTGTTTTTTAAGAGACCAAGTAATCTGTGCTGAGATAGTGTTCAAATGGTTTGTGGTTGTATGTGTAATGGGTGTGGTATCTTTGATTTGCTGAGGAAGATTGTAATATATTCAGGCATTTGCTTTGATTTCCATTATATTTAAACAAATGCCAAAGATATTCTTTTATTGTTTGCACTTGCTCGTGTTGAACTCAAGCGTAGTCCATACACTATACTTCTAGTAGTGCTGGACTGAATTTTGCATGTGGATTACTTTTCCCTATTACCAGTGTCCCTCGCCTTCAGGTGAACCCACTCCGACTTCAGAGATACTTCTAATTTACGCCCCCAAGTCTAGGACAAGAAGTCAACATTTTAGTCCAGCTGTCTGGTGTAGGGGTTGATCCCCTTACCTCGGCATCAGCACACTAGATGGTTGAGAATGCACGTTCTTATCCAATCAAAGCAGCAAATTAAAAGAGGTGTGGCCAAACAAGAACACTACGCAGGAAGCCAAAGAAGATTGATAAACCAACACAGAACTGGTGTTGTTAGCCGCTACACGTTGCGGGATTTGCTGAGAAGGGGATCTGAGCACTTATGGACTGAAAGGTTTTATGTGCAGTGAGGATGATCTGTCGACTAACTAGCTAACTAACTAACAACTAACTAACTGTTCTTATCCAACCGGCCATGTTGATCTCCTGTAATTCCTAGATAATTTGGGGCATTGTGAGATATGATTTTGTGAACTAATTCTCACTTGAGTGTTTGTTATGAACTTAACAACAGTGGATGTATGGAACTAGTAAAGTTGCCATGAATTAAACTTCTTCTTCTGCATTCATCTGGGATGAATTAAACTACAGTGGACAAGGAAGGCTAATTCTGTCAACAAACACCCGCAGAAGTCAGATGTGTCGGCCGAAAGGTGCAAATATCACAGCTCTGATAACTGACAAAATGCGCTCGTAACTTTTTTGTGTGTTTTGGCATGTCCTATTTACAGGACATCGCTGTCAACACCAGCATTGCTGTTGTTGATGTCGTGGCAAGTTTACGTTCAGTAGTTTGCCATTGCTTTCTGACGACCGGCTCCCATACCATCATATTAAAATCCAGCGTGACACGATCTGCTGCCAAATCAGTCGCAGCTGTGTTTCGAACGCAGGTAAGCGGAATCACGAACTTCGTGCGTAACGCCTTTGCTAACGGAGACGGCAGTCGCGTCCTAACAAAACAAAATATCTTATGGACGACAAAGAAGAAGAAACTACAGTCGATGTCTGGTGTTAGTAAAGTTGCTTAATGATTTAATTGATGAACCCTTCCCAGATTTTAGATCTATAGTCTAGATCAGTGGGTTCTCAACTTTTTTTTTTTTGGCCATGCCCCCCCCCCCCTCCCCCTTTACCATATGTTCAGAACGTCATTCCCCCCCCCCCCCCCCCCCTTTCCGATTTCCTTCCTATTAAACACCCCCCCCCCCCCCCCCCCCCCCCCCCTTACACAGTATACATAAAAATAAGCTAAATTTATTAACACATACTAGAACAAATCTAGACATCACATAAAACGTGATTTGCGGGTCTACTTACGTTATAAAACAAATTCCATTAGGGCGAGAAGTACAGAACCATAACATTTAGAGGGCAAAACGATATCAAGTAACTGGTTCTTGTATTAAGGCGATCTTGAAATAATCTTACTCCCACCCCCTGGAACCCTAAAAATTCCCCCCTGGGGGGGGGGGGGGGTGGAATTCGCCACCGGTTGAGAACCACTGGTCTAGATGGATGGATAAACTAGGTAGATAGGAGGGTAGGGTTGATAGGTAAAAAAGGTGGGCTAGGGTAGGGTTGGGTAGTTAAGTAGGTTGATTGATTTATTGAAATTTATTTTCAAAGGGTCACAAATAGGGCACGCAGGCCCGTCTTACGAGGGTAAGTTAATAAGTAAGTCACAAATGGTGCTGTAGAACAATGAACTAAAATATGATAACACTTGAAACCAATTTATTTTTATACATCATTGTCCTTTTATTTCTCAACATAATTTCCACCAACATTGATGCACTTATCCCATTGTTTTATCACTCCTCCCAAATTGGCTGCATATAACTGCATGCTCTGTTTTCTAAACCACGTTTTCACTTCACATTCAACTTTGGCGTCATTCGCGAAATGTCTCCTGCCAAAGCGGGCTGTCATTGTTTATGCTGACAAATGTTTGTCTCGTAAAGCGGTGCATAGCTGGGCAGAAAAAGTGACGAGGATGAGTCATAAGTAAGTCACACAGCTCTGTGGGATGGCCGGTAAATGAAAACAAAGCACGCAGTTCTATGCAGCCAGTTTGGGAGGACTGATAAAATTAATGGGATTGGTGCATCAATGTTGGTGGAAATTATGTTGAGAAATAAAGGGACAATGTATGTACAAAAATAAACTGTTTCATGTGCATATTACCATGTTATAAGACACATAAGCAAGGGAGGGAATTAAGGCGGCCCAATTTTTTTTTTTTTCCAACTTTTGGGGCCCCAGGCCGGAGGAGCCTAGGTGTTGAACCCACGACTGATTTGCTCATGACATTACCAGCATGGCTTGCTAACGCGCCCACCTTGTTTATATGTAGCTTTGTGGCAAAGGGGTTATGAATGCAATTTGTAGTCGTGCATACCGCGTTTAAAACAGCTGTGGGCGATTTGGAAGCAGACCACCTTACATTGGTTTCCATACAATGGAATGGCAAACTACTGATCGTAAACTTGCCCAGGAATCACAAATGGCAAAACATGCTGGGGTTGACTGGTACCTCCTGTAAAGGATATGCAACTAACTGTTTTGTTTTAAATAAACTTTACTAGACGACCCGGCCTGGCTTCGCCCAGTCTCTGGCGGGGAGCGTCTCATTGAATTCATATAAGTAGTCATTATACATTCAAATACATTTCTCTAAGTGCACAGAGTACGCGTTCGGCCCCTGCTCCCGTTCCCATTGCTCGTCTGTTTCTGATGATCCCGTTCCCGTTCCTAAAAATAAAAAATTGATTTTAAACTAACTATTTCAGCTGGATCCACGGGAGTGAGAACAACAACTGTTGATAACTAATTTCTGGTTTAATCAGAGAGTGAGTTCCCTTGGAGCAAGATGACGGGACATTTCTTCGCCTGTTTCTTAAGCTCATAATGCCCTTTTCTTTCGTGCTTGAGGAAAAATTATTGATTTTAAATTAACTATGTCAGTTGGATCCACGGGAGTGAGAACAACATCTGTAGAAAATTTCATCTCAATCGGATGGACCGTTCAGGAATGCATAAAGGACACACAAACAAACACACAAACAAACATTCTCTTTTATATATATATATAGAGATATTATCTCAGTGTAAACACAGTAGCATTGCCAGGATATGGCCTGTTAAATATTAATGTTTATAACAGTGTAAATGTTTATGGTTGTGTAAATGTTTATAGAAGTGTAAATATTTATGATTGTGTAAATGTTTATGGTTGTGTAAATGTTTATGGTTGTATAAATGTTTATGGTAGTGTACATGCTTATGGTAGTGTACATGCATATGGTAGTGTACATGCTTATGGTAATGTACATGTTTATGGTATGTACATGTTTATGGTAGTGTACATGTTTATGGTTGTATAAATGTTTATCGTTGTGTAAATGTTTATGGTTGTGTGTAGACATATACTTTTTCTTTGAATCTGGCAGAGTGCAGTGATTAAGATTGAAGTTCACATGATGTCTTTATGTTCACGCAGATCCCTCTTGTTTGAAATACATAGAACTGTGCAAGGCAGGAATCAAGAAGCATGACAGAGAGATGGCAGCACGCTACAAAAATATGTTCAAAAGTTGATTGGAAGAGAAAAACATCTTGCTGTTTGTCAGAGTATTTGTTCCGTTTGGAAGACTTACAGTGATTTACATTTATTTTGTATGTGTGTGTGTAAAATATGCTAGTGTTTAAACAGAGAGAGAATGAGACAAAGAGACTGAAAATGCAGCAAAGGCCAAAAAAATGAATCAGAGACAGAAATAATGAGGCAGAGAGACAGAATGAGACAAAGAGAAAGAGAGAGTTAATTGGCAATTTGAGATGACTGTTATCTGACATTCGAAAATATGGTTACAGCTGAGAGGGTCGACTTTATTGCACCAGGTGTCACCCCATTTTGCGCAGTCTCTTTTCTGCAAAAGGGCAAGCTACCTGCTGAGAGCATTTTGTAAAGCATGAACCCTGTAACTCCAGCAATGACCACCAGGGGACTATGGAATAATTGCATTCATGTTCTGTACAACAGAGTCTAAATGTGAATCTACAACCTTCAGAACGCAAGGCCCACGGGAAGATTAACCCGGTCAACAAATGCCTGCAGAAGTCAAATGTGTCGGCCTAAAGGCGCAAGAACGAAGCTCTGCTGTAAACAGGCACAACGCAATCACGTCCGAAAACTCTCTGGATGAACGCAGAAGAAGAACGTGAGGAAGACTATCCTTGCCTCAGACACCCCCTGACATTGAAGTGTGTAGAGTTGCTTGGCTAGCAAATTCATTTGGTGGTCTCACTCGACCGCATAGCTTGTGGGCATTATCAAAGTCCAAAATGTACGAACTGCAACCATGTGGCTCCTGAAGGTGCAGCCTGGGGGTGTACTGGAAGCTTAATATACGGAAGTGATGTTAAGCAGCCATGTGCAGGATGTGACGATTCTTTGAGTGATCCCATTCTTAGAGCGTCATGTGTTGGCTCTGCACTTATGGAAGCCTCGTTGGATGGCGAGGAATGCCCATGGTCTTCCCCCACCTTCTCTTGAGGACCAACTGACATGCATATGGCTCTCCCCAGTGGGCCGGTGGTGTGTCAACAGTGGATAGAGGGAAACAGTTGACATTAACACCTATTGACAGCAAAAAGTCCTATGGCAAACCAGGAAGGCTAACCCTGTCAACAAACAAGTTAGATATGTGGCCAAAAGGTGTAAACATCGCAGGTCTGCTGTAAACTGACACAAAGCAATTACGTCCAAAATAAAACAAATATCAGACGAAGAAGAAGAAGAAAGGTGTGGAATATTCAATAAGAAAGTGGCTGGAAGTTTCATTAGGGCGACAGTAATGTCTGCACAGAGGTGCATCTTGGAAGTTGCTGAATAACTTTCTACATCCTCATTTGCTCTTGTGTGAGTGGGGCTCTCCATGGGGAAATGATCAAGCTGTCTGCCCTGTGCTTCGAGAGTCATTAGTTAATTTTCACTCTGTCATTCTCTTCATGAGTGCAGTTTTTCTGGAGATCTCAGGAGATAATCGCCGAAGCTATAGAGTTTGTGTCCTATGTAATGCTTGTACCGATGGCTAGCCACTCTGCAGAGAGAAACTGAACCGTATGAAGAAGAACCTGGTGCAATGAAGTTGATCCTTGTATTTTTAATTAACCCCTGGTATGTGAGTTTCACTGAAAGTTTTTGTTGAATGTGAACCAGGATAGCCCAATCACTGTTCTGCTTGAATTCCTGGGTTACTGTTACCTCACCCTTTGCATTGATAACTAAAGGGCAGCAGAGAATGTACTTAACTCCTAAGCTCAAATGCCTTGTTGTAGTAAACACAATATTGGTAGCATCTCTATGCTTGCAACAGTGATAGTTAAAGGGAAGTCTTGCCTTTCTGTACTGTCATCGTGGCCGGTCTTTAGCAGAATGTCACTGCCATTGTGGCAGGTCTTTTGTAGAATGTCACTGCCATTGTGGCAGGTCTTTTGTAGAATGTCACTGCCATCGTGGCCCACTGAAAAGACTCAGTTGTTTGCCAATTCCTCAGTCTCATGTATTTTCAGGTTCTCTTGAATGTCCTGTGTCCACTTTCATCTTGCCCAACCCCTGCTTCTATATCCAGGAACTGCCGTCCATCACTGTTCTTTCCCAGCCCCTGCCACATTTAATATGGCCACATCATTTCAGTGTTTGAAGACCTGATTCTGTTTTTGAGCCAGTGTTTTTTCTTGTTCAGATCTGGTCAAATATTAGAACATGTCTGTTTCTTGATCCACAATGTTCCAAGAATGTTTCGGTAACATTTAAGTTGAATAGCTTTAGTTTTATTTGCTAGTGATTGCAAAATGGTACATGATTCATATCTATATGTTTTCACAAGTAAATTACATGTTCTCAAATCATTATTCTGCGCCTCAGAGCAGGATACAATGGAATACACAACCACATGTATACAGTATTCAAGATTGACAAAGCAGCCATGTGCACATGTAGATTGGCGCTGCAGACAGCAAATCATATAGCTGCCCAAAATATGACATATCTATACAAACCTTCTGGCCTAGAGAGACAACAGGGAAAGATAAACTCTATGGACCACTGAGAAAAAAACACCTGAAATTCATACAAGTCAACATTGCAGATATAGACATATTTTAAGAGAACGGAAGATCAATAATAATACATGTTCTCAAAATTATTACATTTATTTGTTTACTGGTTTTGTGTCAATATTGCTATTTAAATCGTCATAACAAAATATTAATTATGGTTGTTAATACCTTGTAAAAATTAAGTAAAAATTAAAGGGTTCCTTTTCCTGCTTTGAAGTGTATTTGGTGTAAGGGACTGGCCGCATATATTTCGACCAATCCATGCTCAATGGGTGATGTCACTGTCATGGATGCCTCTTTTATGTCCAAGATGGTACCTCTTTTTAGGCTGGAAAAAACTAGGTAAGAAACATTCCTGGGAATTCGAACACATGACCACCAGGTTAGCAGGCAAGTGTGCTAGTTACTGTGCTACTGCGGCTCCCAGTTATCACTATTAGTAATTTTGTGACTAAGTTTGTTCAGTCACCACCTCCATTCCATCCATGCTTTGTGACTACATCTTTGTAAAGTGGCTGATGATGCTTTATGTTTTCCTTGATTGATCATCATCCTCCATTCCATCCATGTTTTATGACCATATCATTGTAAAATGGCTGATGATACTTTATGGTTTCCTTGACTGATAAGTGTTAATGCATCTATTTTTGTTGCTAGGAACTAACTATCAGCATCGTGCAAATCGGACTATGCTTTGATACAGTACCCATCTCCTGATGTTGACTATGTTCTTGTATTTATCTCTGGCAACCTTCAAGTGTTAACTAAAGTTGTCATTTGTAGGGATCTGTCTGGGGAAGTGGTTGTGCCGTCTGCCTCGTACTCAGAATGATCTGTTTCCTTTTCAGAATGATCTGCCTGGTGAAGTGGTTGTGCCTTCTGCCTCGTACTTGGAATGATCTGTTTCTTTCTCAGAAAAATCTGCCTGGTGAAGTACTCAGAATGATCTGTCTCGTACTCAGAATGTCTGGTGAAGTGGTTGTGCCTTCTGCCTTGTACTCAGAATGATCTGCCTCGTACTCAGAATGATTTGCCTTATACTCAGAATGATCTGCCTCATACTCAGAATGATCTGCCTCATACTCAGAATGATCTGCCTCATACTCAGAATGATCTGCCTTGTACTCAGAATGTTGTGGGTTCATTTTCTAACTCTATCATTCAGTCCTCACGTGCATTGTCACCAGAGCTACAAAGTCGTGCTCTTTGTCTACAAAGTTCAAGCTCTGTGTGATGCTTTCAGCAGGCGATGACCTACTAAACAGATAGAGACTGAGGTATATAGGATAAAACCCATGCAGTGTAATCAATCCTTTTAGCTTTTAATCTCTTTGTTTACAGTTTCTATTAGCACTCTGAAATGACATTCATGCATGTTTGCAGTCAATAAGTGTTTTTCTTGAAGCACCCACTGTGAGTGTGAGCTCTTGGTGACTTAATTCCATCCTGTGCTGCCAGACAGTTTAGTGCAGTGGTTCTCAACCTTTTTTGGCCCGTTCCCCCCTTCACCATATTTTTAGAACGTCAATCCCCCCCTCCAACTTTCCAAAATTGTCAGCCTCAAAAGGTGCATTAAAAATAACATGCCTATAATAGTGAAAATATTTATTTTCTTCCATAGTTGTACATAACCTTCACATGTAAAGATACATTTTATAGTGTAGCTTTCTACAGTTAATAGCAAATGAATATGCTGATGGATATTAAAACTTAAATAGAAGCATTTTTACATTAGCAATATTTTATTAAAACACTACATTAATCATACTACAATAAACAAACTGTTAAAACGTCAAAGAATTGTAGCTTACTATACGACACCAGGATGCCAGAAAATTGTGCTCCATCAAACAAAACGCTCATTACAAAATCTGGATATTGTAGATTCGTAATTTAAATGAAAATTGTAATAAATGAGAACACTGTGATTGTTTTTCTCGCAGCAATTCTGAAATACGCGGAGGAGTGCTTGAAAGGGCACAACGGAGATCGTTTTCAACATCTAATCTGTTGCGTCGTTTCGTTTTAATTTCTAGCAGAGCTGAAAAGCCTAACTCACAAAGATATGTTGACGCAAATGGAAGCAATGCACGGATTGCTTTTTCTGCCACTTTTGGGTATGAACCGCACATTAAAGGCCAAAATTCCGTGATTGGTTTCTCACTGAACACATCCCTTGCCTCCGAATCATTTTTCAGCTCCAGAAATTCATCTTGACAATCATCAGAAACTTTTTCAACGGATAATTTGAATGGGTTTCGCACCAAATCCAGCTCATCATCACTAAGTTCAGGAAAATATCGCTCAAATTCATTTTCTAGCGCTGTCAAATGCTGCACAATTTCATTTTTTGAAAATTGTGGAAGTACTTGGTCTTTACCATCAACAACGGGAACGGATGACAGCTTCTCAAACATTGCAACATTTGTCATATTGACCTTTCTTTTCCAGTTTTCCAGCTTGCTCATAAAAGCTCTCAAGGCATCCACAAATTGTATGATATTTGAATTTCTTCCTTGCATCTGAAGATTGAGATTATTCAACTGCTCAAAAATATCAACTAAATAGGCAAGGCGCATGATCTATTCCTCATTCAGCCAGGCGAAAAAGTCCATCTTACCCTGAACTTCAAAAAATAATTTGAGCTCGTCTCTCAGCTCATATACTCGCGCAGTTACATTTCCTCTTGACAGCCATCGAACATGTGTGTAGAAAAGAAGCAAATGGTGGCCTGCATCCATGTCAACGCATAACTGCTTAAAAAGCCGTGAGTTGAGAGCTCCTCCTTTGATAAAATTCACTATCTGAACGGTTTGATCCAAAACCTTCCCCAAAGGAGCTGGAAGTGTTTTGGAGGCCAGTGCTTGACGATGGATCATGCAATGAATGCCTTTTAATTTTGGGGCACGTTTCTTCACACTAACTTGAAATCCTGATTTGGTCCTCAACATAGCTGGTGCTCCATCTGTACAGCACCCATACATATTATCCCATAAAAGATTTTCTGATTCAAGGAAATATGAAACCTTTTCCAAAATATGAGAGGCCATGGTAGTTGTTTCAAGAGGAGAACAACAAAGAAGTTCTTCTTTAAATGATCCTGAATGCACATACCTTGCCAACACTATCACCTGAGAACACGAGGAATAGAGCCCAAATGCTGCAGACTTGATCTCTTGCACAACTTGATCCTTGATGTCATTGGCCATATCGCTGATCCTCCTTTGAACAGTGTCGTTTGATAGTGAAACCGCTGCAAGTTTTTTCTCTGATTCATTTCCCAACACAATTTCTACCATCTTGAGACAACAAGGTTTGATCAAAGATTCCCCGATTGTATGTGGTTTTTTCTGCTTCGCTATCTCCAGTGCTACGACATAGGAAGCTTCAGTAACCTTTTGGTTTGTTTCTTGGAATACCCCTGTTAAATCCAGTCTCATCCTTTTGACAGCATTCCCAAGACTTTCAAAATAGGTTTTGTCCTTGTCCTTGTATTGAGGATGAACATTCAACAAATGATTCCTCAACTGTGTCGGTTTCATAGAATCATTTGACAAACTTTTACTACAAATAACACACTGAGGTCGTTCTTCTCCGTTGATGACGATATTTGTGAATCCATAATTCAAATAAGACAGGTCATACTTTCGTTTTTTGACACTCATCATGGGCTTCAGATTCTATAAATATAAAACGATAAAGTCAAGATCAACACACATAAACACCCACAGACGTGTATACACAGCCACACGCACTTATATACGTACACACACACACACACACACACACAATTATATTGCGTATCCTATTTACAGTACATCGCTGTCAACACTAGCATTTTACTGCTGTTGTTGCTGTCTGGGCAAGTTTTACGTTCAGTAGTTTGTTCAGTTCAGTAGTAATATATATTTATATATATATATATATATATATATATATATATATATATATATATATATATATATATATATATATATATATATATATATATATATGCCAGTCTCCCTGATGAAGTAGTTAAGGACGCTGTTCGTAATCCCATATACCCAGGTACGAAACACAGCTGCGCGAGATTCGCCAGCGGATCGCGTTGCATCAGTTTCTTATGGAAAAGTATGTGAGCCGGACGTTCAGAAAGCAATAGCAAACCACTGGACATAAAACTTGCCAAGAAATCAACAGCAGCTGTAAAATGCTGGTGTTGACTGCAATGCCCTGTAAATAGGATATGCAATATATATATATATATATATATATATATATATATATATATATATATATATATATATATATATATATATATATATATATATATATATATCCACGCGTCAACTTACGTCTTAAAAGACAAGTCTCCTTACCTCCGCAAGAATAATAATTTGAAAAGCTGAGACGTGTAGATTCGTAAACAATGGAGGGATCTCGGTAATCGGTTTCTGTTTTAATGCGATCTTGAAATAATCGGGAAATTTAACATGATGAGTACTCTAAACCTCATTAAAACGGAGAAGCAATAACAAAAAATACGTAAGTTACCGCAAATAAAATCTCTGGTAAAATACGGAACCTAAATTATAGAGGCTAGGTAGAAGGAAAAGAACCGTATATTATGGAGGGAAAACAATATCAAGTAATCAGTTCTTGTATTAACGCGATCTTGAAATAATTGGGGGATTTAACGTCACGAGTACGCTTAATATCCTGATCATGTTTTGTGTGGTCCTGAAGCCAATTTGACAATGTCTTCATTCCCCCCCTGGAAACCCTCAAATTCCCCCCTGGGGGGGAATTCCCCACCGGTTGAGAACCAGTGGTTTAGTGAAATGTTTCTAACTGCCATAGAGTTAATTTCACCATTGCCAGATTTGATGACAGGGTAAAATGGCTTTTTCTTAATCATGGAGCATAGTAAGTGGTCGACAGCTGTCTCTGAAAGGTTTGTCTACATTCCGACATGGTAAGCGGACATGGTCTCTTTAAGTGGACATGGTCGCCTTAAGTGGACATTGCCCCTTTTGAAGGTCATTAATTGTGGCTATTTTTCCTTCAAAAGTGGATAATTTTGCGTTTATCAGTTACCTGTGTTGTCTCTGTTGACACTTATACACTTTTTGTTTAATAAATGAAAGCTGTTGTTTCTGTATACATGAACATCATATGTATACAACGACAATTTCAAAGACTTGTGCATTATTTTGGACATGTTTTCTGTGAGTTTGTATCTCACGTGTTTATACATGCTAACTCAACACCATATGCCATTCATCATCGTAAAGTGAGTTACTTGGCACAGTGCCATGAAGTCTATGAAGTCTGATAATCCCTGAGATTGAGAAGAAAACTGGACACTTACTTTTTTGAAACTGACTAGATCACCTCAACAGCCAGTATCAAGGTACATTTATATCTTCAATGGTGGATCTTGAGAACAAATAGTACAGCCCCCGCCCCCCTAGTGTTGTCGTGCACCGTAGGAGAATAAGTTTTACGTTTGTTTTAAAAAATTTTAATTGTGAGTGTGGAAACTTGTGAAAATCTTCATACAAATGATGGTTCAGTATGGAGACGGTTGTCTGAACATTATGAAACAGAGAGTAAGACGATAAATTCAAGACGCAAGAACAGAGAGTAAGAGGATAAATTCAAGACGCAGGGATCAGCTGGGAAAGTCATGATGACCATCTTTGGGGATATCTAGGGCCCTACATTGGTGCATTTCTAGCAAATGGGTGAATCTGTGACTGGTGCTTGATACCTTCACAAGCTAGTGAACACATTCAAGACTGCATTGTGATCGAAACGTCGGGGACTTTTCTCATAAGAATTATTACTGCCCGCCCTCGTATGGCTGCGCATACAGTGGATACACTGCGTGTTCTGACATTTGAGGTCTTGAAACATCCACTGTAGAGTCCAGGCTTGGCGTCATCGGACCGTCACTTGTTTGAATCCTTGAAAGAACATTTACGGGGTCAGAGGTTTGCAAATGACAAGGTAACGGAGGCGAAGCAAAACTGGCATACGGCCACATAAAAAATCTTGTTCCTGAGAAGATAGCGGGTTGCCAGACAGGGGACTATGTTGAAAAATACACATAACATTTCTCGATCGGGCTATAGTAAACAAGTTATTCCTAAAATTCCTGTCACTTAATGACCCCCCTTCGTAAATCAATATTAGTCGTTTTGTACTTCAAGCTGGACAATAATTAACATGTCATGTTGATAGTAACATTTTAACCTGCCACTCCTGTCATAAAAGACGACCATAAAGGGGGGGGGGGGGGTCGGTATAGATGTTGGTTACCCCATCTAGTATAAAACTTTAGTTGCAAAATCCAACCAACCACCGACAAGTGTCTACAGATAGGAATAACTCTGCCGTCAGAAATAAGAGGAGTCTTTTTCTAGAATGGGGTGTGGTGCGATGCGGAGAAAGTGGCAAGGATTCTGGATCGCTTACTTTTCTCAGCTTCTTCTTCTTTCGTTCGCCTGAAATATGTCTATAATTGAAATGTTGTCTCTTGTATGAATCTAACAGTCTTTTTGAGTTCACGGTACTTCAATTTTAATTCACCGCAAACAAAGGGAATTCCAGGGCACACGTCATATCCTGGAGTCCCCTTATTCGCGCTGTATTTCGGTGTGCATGACCTTGACCGGAATAACGTTGTCGGTGTGCAGCAAATGGTTTAAGTATGTGTGTGAGTTGATCTGAATATTTCAGTGGTTGTATACTCTTGTGCACACTTAGGGTTAGGCTACACACACTGTGTTACCGTTCGTCGCTCCTTTTTCGCGCCATGACATGCACTGAAAAAAACTTTAATTGAACGGAGATCCCCCGCCAGTGCTATATATAGCTGCTAACTACGCTATATATAGCTACTAAAGCTAAATATAGCCTCGTGACGTCTGTTGCGGTGAATAAAAATTGAAGTACAGAGTTAACTCAGCGGTTACTTTTCTCTGCAATACCGTAACAACACTATGATTTGATTACATTCTGCCTCAGCATCATCATCAAGTTAGTCAGTCAGAAGATTGGTGTTGAAGTTCTCTGATCGAATCCCAGTTTTCCAATATATTCCAAGTATTTCTACTTAGTCGAACGTGCAATTTTATTTGTTCCCAGAGATTTTTTTGTCCACTATTTTCATAAGGCGACCGATTTTCTGGCAGTATCCCATACCACTGCGGTCTCCAAAGTCCAAAGTCCACCCATCGGATCTGCGCGGGGGTTGACCAGCACAGGACATGCCGGGTAAGGGGTCACGAAGGCACAGACGCAAACGGGAAGAAGCGCGGACAGGGCTATAATCAGTGCCACACTGCTCGTGGGAAAAGTAAGCAGAGAAATACGTTGGGATGGCTGCTGCATCAGAAGACTGAGCACGCATAGAAACAGCTCAATGTGCAATGACGTTCGACATAACATAACAGTAGAGAAACAATCGACATGAAAACGCACGTAGCAGGGGATCTGGCAAAAGAGATAGTCTCTCCGGCAGGTCGAGCGTCATTCCGCAAAGGACTTGCTGTATGGTGATGATGCTGAATATACCTCCATCCATCATGTGCCATGCCGGAAAGCGTGGGCGGTCATGTTCTGCCATCTCACTCGATCACCAGAGTCGCGGATCAGCTCAGTGTTTCTGTCTCGACCGTGCCACAAGGCCAAGCCATCCAGGTACTTGCTTCTAGGTCTTCCCCTTGGTCTGTTCCCCTCGATCTTACCAGTTGTCATCAAATTCTCCAATCCATTTCTTCTCATAACATGCCCAAAAAATGTTGACTGTCTACGTCTAATTTCTCTAATCAATTTACGATCTTCATTTGTTTCTTGAAGGACTTGTTCATTGGTCTTTCTGGCTGTCCATGGTATTCTTTGCATTTTCCTCAAAAACCACATCTCTACAGCCATCAGATGTTTTTCAGCCTGACTGCTCATTGTCCACGTTTCACATCCATATAAAAGTACAGGTTCAATGTAGCATCTCAACACTCTTTTTCTCGTTTCAATTGACATCTTTTTATTGGTCAATATGTTTTTCATCTTGCTAAAGGCTACTTTTGCCATGGCGATTCTTGTTATAATCTCTTCAAGGCATCTCCCATCAGATGTTATTACTGTTCCGAGATAATTGTACCTGCTCACTTGTTGAAGAATATTCCCATTTACTTGTATATTACATTGTGGTATTTCGTCCTTCCTAGTGACGACCATAATCTGTGTCTTTTTACAATTTAATTCTAACCCTAGTTGTTCACTAGTGATAACAATCGCATCTACTAATTTTGCAGGTCCTGTTCATTGTCTGCAATCAAGACTGTATCATCTGCATATCTAATGTTATTGATGCATCGTCCCCCAATGTTGATTCCTTCCATATCTTCAATATTTCTGAAAATACTTTCACTGTACAGGGAAAACAGATCTGGAGACATTACACATCCCTGTCTCACACCCTCTTTAATAGGCTGATATTGGCTTACTTCATTATCAACTCTTATGGCAGCTTGTTGTTTCCAATATATGTTTTTTACAAGTCTAAGATCTTTCCATCAATTTGTAGATCTTCAAGCATCCTTATCATGTTGACATGTCTCACTTTATCAAAAGCCTTTGTGTAGTCAATAAAGCAAAGGTGTAGATCTTTGTTTACTTCTATAGAACGTTCGATTATGTTTCTCAGTATATACACAGCATTTACTGTACCCTTGCCTTCCACAAACCCACATTGTTCTTCTCCTATTTCAGGTTGTATTTCCTCCTAACTCTTTGCATGATAATTCTTAGCAAATCTTCGTGATGTGACTCATTATACTAATTGTTCGATGTTGATCACATTCCAAGGCTCCTGATTTCTTTGGATTGCAATAAATACAGAATTACATAACTCCTGAGGTATATTTCCAGTATCATATATTGTATTAAGCAGACTGGTAACTTTATCTATTCCATATTTTTCTGAAGCATTAATCATTTCTGTTGTGACGCTGTCTGAACCGGGGGTCTTGCCAGATTTCATATGGTTAAGCGCATTCTGAACCTCCATCTTTAAAATTGCTGGTCCTTCATTATTATTTTGGACATCATACTGTTCGTCTCTGTTATCGTCTTAAAGGTTTTTCACATAATCTGACCATTCATGTAAGATCTGATCTTTTTCTATTATGACTCTTCCATCTTTTGTCTTTAGGCAGCCTGCTGATGTACGTGTTCTTTGATTAGTAAGCTCCTGAATTCTTTTGTGCATTAGTTTCGCATTGTTACTGTTGTGTTGTTTTTCAATTTCTCTGCAATTTTTCTCAAGCCATGTTTCTTTTGCCTCCTTACATAAGGTTCTCACTTTTCTGTGAATTTCTTCATATTTGGCAGGATTATTTTTGTTCTGTCTTCTTGTTTCCATTAGTTGTAAAATTTCTTCAGTCATCCATGTCTTACGGCCCACTTTCTTACTTTTGGAATAATTTTTTCTGCTGCGCAACTGATTGAATTCTTCAGCGTTTCCCATTGATCATCTACATCTTGAAAGAGGATCTCTAGATCAGACAATATATCAAATTTTTCTTTACTTCTATGTTAAAAATTATCTTGTATTTTTTGTCAGTTTTCAATTTGCACAAGTCATATTTAGGGTTCCTGCTGTATACTTGACTTCTTAAACGTTACCCTCATTGTGCCTTTAATTAATCTGTGATCACTGTAACAGTCTGCATTTGGAACTGTTTTTACGACTGTTAACGCATTTCGAAACCTTTTGCTAATCAGGATGTAATCTATCTGGTTTTTAATCCTGCTGTCTGGACTCCTCCATGTCCATAATCTTCTAGGATGCTGTTTAAACCAGGTGTTTCCTACAACATTTCTTGTTCTTTTGCCCATTCTACAAGTCTGTATCCTCTTTCATTTCTCTCTCCCAAACCATGGTTGCCTACACTGCATCCATCGCCTTGCTGTCCTATTTTGCGTTGAAATCACCCATTATGATATTTATTTCTGATTTTTTGCAGTTCTTCAAAGCAGACTCCACGTCATTATAAAATTCCTCTATGCTTTCTTCACTGCTTTCACTTGTTGGGGCATATACTTGAATGACATTTATTTTAAAAGGTCTTTCGTTTAATTTTACTAATAGGACTCTGTCTGACACAGCATTCCTTTGACAGAATTTGATGTTTGCTTATCTAATATAATGGCTACACCTCTTTGCTTATCTTCTCCCCCAGAGTAAATAATCTTACAATCCTCTCCTGTCCTTATCCCTGCTCCTTTCCATCTCGTTTCCGATACTCCTAATATGTTAATCTTCTCTCTCCCCATTTCTTTTTGATGTTTTCTAATTTTCCATCTGCATTCATTGTTCTAACGTTCCAAGTTCCTACTTTCAATGATATTAATCTGTTGCACCTAGTAGCCTGTTGACGGTCTGGAGTCACCTGGTGCGCATGACTATCCCTACCGGGCGAGGCTGCTCCTATGGAGCACCCATTTACGCCGTTTCTCTGATTATCGATGATTTCACACAACATGATTTTCTTGGCATCTGTAAAGAAGGTAGTTTGCCATTGCTTTCCTTCCTAGCAGTGACCATACTGGTCAGTGACCGTAGCCATTGTCTCCTCAAAATAGAGATCCTCTGCCTACCGTCTTGAAGGTGGAGACCATAACCTACAACTATCTGTTGGCTGCTCTCCATCTTCATCCACCACCTGCACCCATGGCTTCACGTAACCCTGATCGGGGGGCTAAACAGGTACTCCACCTTGCCCAAGGGTGTCCCGTAGTATACCTACACCTACTGAATCTTTGTGTTGTTTAATATGTGCTTTCTGTTAGCGCCGAATATTAGACGGCGCTCACCAAACTCGACACCCCATATTTGTGCCAACGACTTCGGGCGGAGGAGCGCAATTGGGAGAGTGGGAGCTTTATTCTAGTTCGAGGAGATGCAACCTAAAGATTAAATGTTATAGCAGGGTAGACTAGGTCCTAAGCCTTGGTCAGCTCCTGGTCTAGGATGGAAGTTTCGTCAGGTGGACATCAATGCTTTGCTGATCCAGCAGTTTCTGTACTTTGATTTATTCCAGACGTATTGGTGTTACCTTTCCTCTGGAGTAAACTAGACAGGCCGAGATAACGATCATGCTGCGCGGACAACACATGGCCTCTGAAATTCAGCCCAGGTTTTGTGTTACGGAGAGGTAAACATTCGCTATCCCCATGTGTTTTATAGGGTGTATTTTAATGACTATGCAGTGTTTGAAAATATTGCCGGTCCAAGATTTGTATTCACCCTCTGTAAAGTTCACGCAACATAATAGGTTAATACAGAACTTGGACTGGCAATATTTTCAAACACTGCACAGTCATTAAAAAATACACCCTGTAGTTGTTGTGCCTTGTTTGTAGCACAGTGTAAAAATTATCGTTTGTCAAGACGGCAAGGTGCCAGTGAGTGAACATCTGCATTTTTCATATTGCTTCATTTTCCACCGAATAGTTGCCCATCAGTAGGCCTATGTGTTAAAGACCTTTTCTAAAGCTCTATAACAGTGTTTCCCAACCTTTTTTGTGCTATTCCCCACCTAAGTCTATCTAAAATTCTTATCCCCCCCCCCCCCCCCCATATGCAACATTTTTAATATTAAAAATTGAAATGTCCACTAAAGAAATTTGAATTCCCCCCCCCCCCCCCCCCCCCCGCCATTTTAATTATTAGTAATTATTTAAATTTAGTGAGATCCTTGCGCTTGATGCTTGCTGCAAAGAGATGTTATGTCAGGTTCCAATTTAGTTAACTTCAGTCTCAAGTCTCCCCGTTTTGTTATATCCAGCCGATATCTTCCATTTTCGAATTGCCCCCCTGTGGGGCGTGGGCCCCACGTTGGGAAACACTGCTCTATAACTTAAACCTTTAGAAAAGGTATGGTAATCACCAGAATACAAAATCTATTTACAAACGTCAGATCCCCTCAATGCAAACCGGAAGTTCGTCACGTCTAATTTTATCGACGTCATTTGACCTGTCTTCTTGACTCATACACTAATCTGAATCGATTTAAACTGGTTCACCTTATGGTCTTCCCCCGACCATTGGCGGTGTCAGGGTGGCCTTTACCTACGCAATGAGAGTTTATTGCCTTGTTTTAAACTGACTACTGTAAACAACCAATTAGCGAGTGCTCGATTTCTGAAGTGTTTCAATCTTTAATTTAAAAAAAATTTAAAAAACACGAATAGTATTCTTCGTTCGTTACCCCCACCCCGTTCATCCCCAGAAGAGAAGTTATATTTAGGGCTCATCCCAAGCTCAGTTTAATATTCCTGTGACCGAAAATGACACAATTCGGATATTACTATGTGAATATGTGTGCTGTATATTTCAGCTGGAAGGATTTATCAAATTACTTATTAAACTTATGTTGTGTGATTTCTGCGGTATGTACCTGATGAGATGCAGCAAAATATGTCAGGCAATAAATCGTGCAATTTATTATTTGTATCTTTGTTATTCAAATTAGGCTGTTAACCGAATCAGTTTCGAAGGATAATACATCGCCAAGTGTGACTACCCTTATAGACAGAAGGACTATATACCGCCATATTAGGATCATCGCGCTGTTTGTTTCACTTCGCTACATCCTTTTAAAGCTCAGTGAATTGGAATGTACATTATAATATTTATTTATATGGTAAACACCCACTTTTTTTGTTTGGCACTGAGTCTGTTAATTTGAAAGGGAATATTGTTCAGAGGGTTATTACGAACTTCCTGTGCAATGTTTTGACTTTAGTGACTACCATTTGCCAGGCTCATCACCACATCCGACTTGTGTCAGAATTAAACCCATTTCATACCTGAAGCTTCTGGGTCAAGTACCACATATTTCATGTAATTATGTTTATTATACCGGAATATAGTCGTTATTGTCTATAACGTAAATTTAGATAAGGCACTGTTTACGAGACCAATTTTCTCAAGTTCAGATCTTGTAGAATGCCACCATTCTTCTTTCCTCTTGATTTACGCTTTTGTAAGAATTCTCTCTCTCGCTCTCGCTCTCTCTCTCTCTCTCTCTCTCTCTCTCTCTCTCTCTCTCTCTCTCTCTCTCTCTCTCTTTCTCTCTCTCTCTCTCTCTCACACACACACACACTCTCTCTCTTACACTCTCTCTCTCTCTCTCTCTCTCTCTCTCTCTCTCTCTCTCTCTCTCTCTCACACACACACCGTTTTAGGGTGGGTCGACCTGTTAGCCGTTTTAAGATGGGTCGACCTGTTAGACTTTTTAAGATGGGTCGACTTGTCAGCCATTTTAGGATGGGTCGACCTGTCAACCTTTTTAGGGTGGGTCGTCCTGTTAGCCATTTTAGGATGGGTGTATCTGGGTCAATGTAAAAAAAAAAAAAAATCTATGTTTGCCGTAGCCAATCGCTTCTGACTTCGTTTAAAGAGTACCTGTCTGATTGTTTACGAGTCCAAGTAACTTCAAGTGCAACACACAGGTATCATGCATCTATGGAATAATTCCAGCTAAGGCGACTTTATACTGAATTAAGGAAAGAACATTATGTACATCAGGTCATAGTTCACGAGTATCAGAAAACTCCATGAAGCACTATGGTGGTGTGGTGACTTCGATCACAGGCTTGGAGGTAAGCCACGCTCGCTGTGATGTGTGTAGATCAGTGGTTCTCAACCTTTTTTGGCCTGTGCCCCCTTCACTATATTTTCAGAACGTCACCCCCCCCCCCCTTTTTTTCGTATTTCCTACCTAAAAATTTGGCCCGTGCCCCCCTTCACCATATTTTCAGAACGTCATTTCCCCACTTTCGTATTTCCTACCTAAAAATCCCTCCTCCCGCCCCTACACAGTATACGTAATAATGGAAGCACATACTAAAACAAGTCTAGATGTTCACATAAAACGTGATTTGTGGGTCTACTTACTTTATAAAATGAATTTTAGAAGGGTGAGACGTACAGAACCGTGAAGTATGAAGGGAAAAACAAGAACAAGTAGTCGGTTCTTGTATTAACGCGATCTTGAAATAATCTTCATCCCCCCCCCCCCCCCCACTGGAAACCCCAAAATTCCCCCCTGGAGGGGAATTCCCCACTGGTTGAGAACCACTGGTGTAGATGGATACCCTATACCATAGGTCCTCAACCTGTTTTGTAGTTTCGTGCCCAAACCCGCCAAAGGCCTACTACACATTAGTTTGTCCACAAGTCTTGAAACTAGCGAACATCAAGTTGTTTGTCTATTTGAGTCATATTAACGACACCACATTACTTACTAATACGAAGGTAAGTTAATAAGTAAGTCACAAATGGCTGTAGAAAAATAACTAAATTTGGTAACTTGAAACCAGTTTATTTGTATACATACATTGTCCCTTTATTTCTCAACATAATTTCCACCAACATTGATGCACTTATCTCATAGTTTCATCAGTCCTCCCAAACCGGCTGCATAGAACTGAGTGCTCTGTTGTCTAAACCACTTTTTCGCTTCACATTCAACTTCGTCGTCACTCGCGAAATGTCTCCCGCCAAGGTGAGTTTTCAGTGGACTTAGCCTCTAGAGATTTCCAGTAAAGCGGCGCATAGCTGGGTAGAAAAAGTTACCAGGGCGAGTCAATAAGTAAGTCACACAGTTCTGTGAGATGGCAGGTAATGAAAACAAAGCCCTCAGTTCTATGCAGCCGGTTTGGGAGGACTGATAGTGATAAAACGATGAGATAAATGCATCAATGTTGGTGGAAATTATGTTGAGGAATAAAGGGACAATGCATGTATAAAAATAAACTGGTTTCAAATTGTTATCATAGTTAATTATTTGTCTACAGCCATTTGTGACTTACTTATGAACTTACCCTCGTAACACCAATATTCGTGCTGCTGTCAACGAGCTGTCCAGGCATGAGTATGCGACAGCTGAGCGTTAGTGGTGGAACTCGGAAGGGCCGGACGGAAATAGAACTTCGTCTAAATCAGATATTGTACTCTACACGCACTCACTCAGCTGGCGTCTGATCGCACATTCTTACCCCCAATGCCTAACAACTTGTGTTTTGAAGAGATGTAACAATAGAAGTATATTTAAAAGCATTGTATGCTTCTCATTAATTTAAAATTCACTTTTTTATGAGATCATATACTGTATTTCAAGTCACCCAGCGTGCCATCTAAAATTGTTTCACGTGCCACACTTAGAACCCGTGCCGTAGGATGCTTCGAAAAAGACTATTTTATGGCTAACTACAGCATGAAAAACGATCTACAGGCGTCCGGGAAAAAAACGACCCATGACTTCAACAAAGACACATGGGAGGCTGCTGCTCACGACCAATCAAGATGATATACACTAATTCATCAAGATGCAGAAACTTGTGAGACGGCGGAGCTGGCACTAGAAAGTCGAGGAGACCAGCCAGAAAGTTCATTGTGGCACATCCCACCTCTAGTGTGACCGTCGACTGTCCGCACTGCCCCAAAACACTCCTATCCCATATCGGCTTCAACAGTGGCCTTCGTACTCATAATAAATTAATCTTCTTCTTCTTCTTCTGCGTTCATCCGGATTTTTTTTCTTCGGACGTAACTGCGTTGTGCCTGTTTACAGCAGAGCTGCGTTCTTGCGCCGTTAGGCCGACACATCCGACTTCTGCGGATAAATTAATCTGTTTAGATGACCACTGGTCTTCATCACACATAGTGGACGAACAACAAACACGTCACAGATAAATGGCCATCACAGGTCTGAACCGACTGACAGAGGTTCTTGAGTTAGTGAAAGCGGTGACGAGAAACCACAAACGAGCAAAGCTTCTAGCACTCATATTTGTATAGAAGTCATTAGTCTTAACGAATCTGCATCGTCATTGTCAACGTCTCGAACGCACACAGGTATTCTAACTCCTTCATACGCGCTCAAGAAAACATCAGTCGTGCGTATGCGTTTTCACAATTTATTCAGGCGAACCTGATCATCGTTACAATGTGCACACAGGCGGTGAATTCATTACATACATATACAAATGCCGCCTTACAAACGCTTATAGCACACAGCCAATTACACAAGTCCTACACTCGCTATCTTCAAACTAGCACTCTCGCAAAAGCTATACACTCGCTCTAGAAAACACAACGTCCTTCCCCTGAAACTGTCTGAGTCCCGTCTGACGTTCTCAAACTGGTCGGCTGGTCTCGTGGTACTGGACCCCGTGCCTCTCGTGACCACCGTGCTGTCTTAGCAGTCACGTAGTACTGCAGTCCGTCAGTGTTGGGTTGAGTCATTCACTATAATGCCGTCTAGTCCGTTCAGGACAGTGTCCCGTGAACTTATGTCCCCTCCTATCACTCGGTCTTGTCCTGTCGGTGTCCTTCTATGACATGTCTGTGTCCCCACCTAAGTCCTGTCTCCAATCTATCTACTGTCCTGTAGATGTCCTGTCTTATGACCTCTCTGTGTCCTGACTTATGTCCTGTCTCTAATCTATCTACTATACTGTAGATGTCCTTACCTATGTCCTGTATAGTCGTTATCTATGTAGTCTTGACTCTATTCTGTCACTTGTCCTCTCTATGTCCTGTACCTATACTCCAACACCCTGACATCCTCCCATGCTCCCCGGGTATTGTGTCAGCGAATTCATTCTAAAGAGTGTGACACAATGTCGTATATGCATATAAAAAATTAGTCGGAACTAATATGTCAGTGTGTTGTGGGAATTCGTCAATCACTCTAATTAGGTACCACTCTGATTCATAAGGGTATGAAACACTGTTGAAGCATCCTACCCACTGGTCTATCATCAGTTTAACATTCTTGATATGTTGCCAAGAGTCACCACTCTCCTACATTTCACTACTGGAAGCTGTTAACGAACCAAGGATATATTGTCTTATAATTATGGTTACCCAATAAAATGCAACGCCTTTCAGACACCCAAAATTGGTGCCCCGAAACAATTTGTCTCTTTTGACGGAGACTAATCATGGATATATTATCCATGGCTTCCGTAAAATGTTACCTCAACATCTTTCTTCAAGATCTGTGTCCACTGATTTACACCTATCTAGCTTCCGCTTGTTGATAGATTTTTCATTTGTGTACTCATAATCTATATTAATCCCTTGTGTCCCTTGTATAAGTGTGATCTCCCTTGCTTTAGAATTGGTGTTTGTACGTTATATGTTCGTATTATGTTTGTTTGCGTGTTCTATTATTATTACTGTATGTTTAAATTAGAAACATAGGTGTATGTTTATAATCTGTGTACTTTAGGTCTTCAAGTGTCATCAGGTAGGTATCTACATCTCACAAATGAAGGCTTATGCTCAATTTTTGAGATGAGTCACCGAACTTGATTCTTGAAAATATAACCATAGTTGCAATGTAATTCTACTGTCAACACTTATAAAATCATTGAACGCTCACATGTGTTACATAGAAGACGAAGACAAATCACCACACACAAAACATGTGTGCAAAAAGAGCGCACTAATATTCAAACTTCTTCGTTTTAATGCATTCATTCGTCCTTTATACACTTTTCGCTCACTCAGTCACACAATGCATTATTAAAATGTTTACCATTTTAAAATAAAAATAAGCACGTTTTCAACTTAATAAACGAGCTGATTTACATTTATCACTGTAATGTTGCTAATCGTAATAGCATTAAGTTCTATAATACAAATCTATTATATACACGTTGTTTGAATTGCTCTGGGCAATGCTAAGGGGGAAAAACTTCAGTTAAGTTTTTGTAATCTCCATCTATTAGATGTTATTAACTAAAGAAATGTAATTTAATCGACCTAAAATAATATAGTAGAACTGTATTAGCTCCCTTAAGTCGAAATGCTGTTACTGTTTTCTCTGTGCTAATTACTTAACTAAGGAATTTATAGCTGTATTTAACTCAAAACTTATGTAATTTAATGTAAGAGGAACTAATGTTACTAATATTTATCAAAGTAGTCTCGTTGGAGAAATGTAATCTATAATAGACTACTTTGTTGCTGTTAATAGCTTAAATGTTACTTTCATTCACAATGTAGTTACATAAGATTGCACATTTCTAACTTTATTGAATTTTAACTTATGGGCAAATTTATGTGCATGTGCAATTCAATATTATACTTTAGATGAAGGGAAAAATTTTCTGAATGTGCAACTTCAATAAAAAACAAGCCGAACTCATTAAATGTTATGTCAATAACTATATAACTAATATAATCTAACTATCTACACTAACTAACTATGTAGTCGTTCCAGATGACGGAGATGTTGTCGCGTCGTTGATCTGCTCGACTGCCATGTCTGAGGGTCTGGTTAGCAAGTCGGCTAAAATGTGCTTGGAACCTCTGATGTGCTTGATGGAGAACGAATAATTTTGTAGAATGAGGGCCCAACGATAGATGCGGTTGTTCTTGGGTTGTCCCTTCTCGATCACCATCAACGGGGAATTGTCAATTTCAACGAAGAAGTGTGTACCGGCAAGGTATTTAGATAATTTAGTAATGCAATAAACGATTGCGAGAGCCTCCAGTTGAGACACTCCGTAACGTGATTCTGCTGGGGTAAGCTTCCTGGTGACGTAAACTATTGGATGGTATATATTATCGTAGGCCTGGAGCAGCACACATGAGATGGTCGTGGCACTCGCGCCTGATCTGAGGGTATACGAAAGGTCTTTATTAGGAACCATATACTCAACTGCCCATGTATTACCAGGAGTATATACTCAACTGCCCATGTATTACCAGGAGCATATACTCAACTGCCCATGTATTACCAGGAACATATACTCAACTGCCCATGTATTGCCAGATGATATACTCAACTGCCCATGTATTACCAGATGATATACTCAACTGCCCATGTATTACCAGATGATATACTCAACTGCCCATGTATTACCAGGAGTATATACTCAACTGCCCATGTATTACCAGATGATATACTCAACTGCCCATGTATTAGCAGACGATATGCTCAACTGCCCATGTATTACCAGATGATATACTCAACTGCCCATGTATTACCAGGAGTATATAATCAACTGCCCATGTATTACCAGATGATATACTCAACTGCCCATGTATTACCAGGAGCATATACTCAACTGCCCATGTATTACCAGGAGTATATACTCAACTGCCCATGTATTACCAGATGATATACTCAACTGCACATGTATTACCAGATGATATACTCAATTACCCATGTATTAGCAGCCGATATGCTCAACTGCCCATTTATTACCAGATGATATACTCAACTGCCCATGTATTACCAGGAGTATATAATCAACTGCCCATGTATTACCAGATGATATACTCAACTGCCCATGTATTACCAGGAGTATATACTCAACTGCCCATTTATTACCAGATGATATACTCAACTGCCCATGTATTACCAGGAGTATATAATCAACTGCCCATGTATTACCAGATGATATACTCAACTGCCCATGTATTACCAGGAGCATATACTCAACTGCCCATGTATTACCAGGAGTATATACTCAACTGCCCATGTATTACCAGATGATATACTCAACTGCCCATGTATTACCTGACTAAATACTCAACTGCCCATGTATTACCAGATGATATACTCAACTGCCTATGTATTACCAGACCATACACTCAACTGCCCATGTGTTACCAGGAGCATATACTCACCCCCCCCCCCTTTGTATTACCAGGACCATACACTCAACTGCCCATGTATTATCAGGACCATATACTCAACCGCCCATGTATTACCAGGATCATTTACTCAACCGCCCATGTATTACCAGGACCATACACTCAACTGCCCATGTATTACCAGGACCATATACTCAATTGCCCCTATATTACCGGATCATACACTCAACTGCCCATGTATTATCAGGACCATATACTCAATCGCCCATGTATTACCAGGATCATTTACTCAACCGCCCATGTATTACCAGGACCATATACTCAACCCCCCCCCCCCTTTGTATTACTAGGACCATATACTCAACTGCCCCTGTATTACCTGGACCATATACTCAATTGCCCCTATATTACCGGATCATACACTCAACTGCCCATGTATTATCAGGACCATATACTCAACCGCCCATGTATTACCAGGATCATATACTCAACCGCCCATGTATTACCAGGATCATTTACTCAACCGCCCATGTATTACCAGGACCATATACTCAACCCCCCCCCCCCCCCTTTGTATTACTAGGACCTAATAATCAACTGCCCCTGTATTACCTGGACCATATACTCAATTGCCCCTATATTAGAGGATCATACACTCAACTGCCCATGTATTATCAGGACCATATACTCAACTGCCCATGTATTATCAGGACCATATACTCAACTGCCCATGTATTACCAGGACCATATACTCAACCGCCCATGTATTACCAGGACCATATACTCAACCGCCCATGTATTACCAGGACCATATACTCAACTGCCCATGTATTACCAGGACCATATACTCAACTACCCATATACTCAACATATACATAAGAGTTTACAGTTTCATTAAAAAAAAAAACCAAAAGGAAATCGCTGTTTTCCATGCCTTGAGGTTTGTTGGGTATGGTGTATGATGCTAGCCCCGTTTTATAGACCACAGATAGTTGGTGATGTCAATATCGCACCAACCACCTTTTTCTACTGTCTTGGTATCCACAGGTCAACATGGAGCCCAAATCAATTTTTTTTATCTGTAGACCCCACTGAATGGGGATTTGAACACGTGACTATTGGGACAGCAGGCACGTATGATATCCACCTCACTAAAACATCCTCCCAACAGTCCTATATCAAGACATGACTACTGGGCCAGCATTCACGCATGATATCCACCGCACTATCACTTCCTCCCAACAGTCCCGTATCAAAACATGACTACTGGGCCTGCAGGCACGCATGATATCCACCGCACTAAAACATCCTCCCAACAGTCCTATATCAAAACATGACTACTGGGCCTGCAGGCACGCATGATATCCACCGCACTAAAACATCCTCCCAACAGTCCTATATCAAAACATGGCTGCTGGGCCAGCAGGCACGCATGATATCCACCGCACTAAAACATCCTCCCAACAGTCCTATATCAAAACATGACTACTGGGCCTGCAGGCACGCATGATATCCACTGCACTAAAACATCCTCCCAGCAGTCCTATATCAAAACATGACTACTGGGCCTGCAGGCACGCATGATATCCACCGCACTAAAACATCCTCCCAACAGTCCTGTATCAAAACAAATGAACAATATGAGGCTGCTTCAAATGAACACCTTAAAAGTGTGATAGCAATTACAATAACCATGTCATTGTCTTGCTACCTGTCAATATTGTTGGGTTTGTAGCATTTGATATAGTGGTACAGACCATCACGGTGACGTCATAAGGACATTTTAAAGATGCCCTCCCCATTTTTGACATTCACCAAAGATGAACAGCGTTTTGTGACCAGTAAAGGGGTTAAGCCTATAACATTTTATTGACGAATGAAGGTCCAGTATGGTGATGCATGCCTGTCAGTCCAGCAAGTGCATGAGTCGAGTAGGAAGTTTCATAACATCGTGACTTCTGTGACAGAATGTTCACGATCAGGCCAGGCACACCGAGTAGTGACCCCGGATAATTTTTCTAGAGGAATCCATGCACTTTATCGGAGCTGGGGGACTTGCATTGAACGCAGTGGTGACCACATCGAAAAATGATAAACAAAATGAAAAATTCCGTGGCAGGAGCCTGTTGTAGGTATGTGCAGTGTTAGAACCATCACATCTTGTAGGCTTGTGTGCACAGAGAAATAAGTGGCCATTCTTTCCCTCCCCTATTGAACGTCACTCCCCCGCAGCCTCCCCCCTCTGCTGTGTATTCCCCTTGTAGCGGTAGAGGGGATTGTGTGTTCAAGTGACTCCAGAGCTATGCTGACGGTAGCGCTGCTACTGGTAGGGTCTCCCGTGTCTGACAGGTCAAGGAGTGGGGACCAGTTGCAGTGATACATAAAACTGCTGCCTTATAGGTAGACAGGGTGCAATCAAAGGCTAGGGAAATCGAACCCGTGAAAATGCTTATTCACTCGATGGCGACGAAGATGATGATGAAAGTTGAGAGCTGACATCGAACCCTCGACTGTCCGTGGTCATGACATGTTTTATTGTAATTGCTTTAGCTCGCTTTGAACTCAAGCGTAGTCCATACACATGGAACTACTTCTAGTGCCCTGGACTGATTCTTGCGAGTGGATTGGCTTTCCTATTAGTATTACCAGTATTAGTAGGCCTATCCCTCGCCATCAAGCGAACCCACTTCGCTTCTGAAAAACTAATTTACGTCCCCAAGTCAAGGACGAGAAGTCCAATCAGACCAATTCGCGCGGTAAATGTTCGTCCACAATGGATGCTTGTGAAGACGTGGTTATTTCCACTACGACGCACCATATGACGTCTCACACGCTCGGTGTGTGACCTATTTGCAATCATTACCTCTTATGCCTTTATTCCATTTCTGATCTTTGCCCTCCATGCATCGCGATCAGCAGCGACTTGTTCCCAAGGTGCAATATCAATGCTTGTATCATGTCCCGCTTACACACATCTTTGTATCGTAGTAGAGACTGACCCCTAGATCTTTTACCCATCTGTAATTTACAAATAATATATCCTTTGGTGTTCTACTGTCCTCCATCCTAATGTGTCCTATTCATCTGAGTCAACGAAGACTGAACATGGAGCAAAAGGTTACACAGCCCGATATTTCAAATAGTTCGCATTTGTGATTTTGTCTTCCCATTTAATGCCAAGTGTTCTTCGCAGATACCATATATGAAAGCTACTACTATTATACTACTACTACTACTACTACTACTACTACTACTACTACTACTACTACTACTACTACTACTACTACTACTACTACTACTAC
Source organism: Cepaea nemoralis (assembly GCA_014155875.1). Lineage (NCBI taxonomy): Eukaryota > Metazoa > Mollusca > Gastropoda > Stylommatophora > Helicidae > Cepaea > Cepaea nemoralis. Next base: position 103,725 of record JACEFZ010027359.1, on the reverse strand, counting down.
TACTACTACTACTACTACTACTACTACTACTACTACTACTACTACTACTAATGCTGCTGCTGCTGCTCCTACTACTACTACTATTACTATTACTACTACTACTACTACTACTACTACTCCTACTACTACTACTACTACTTGTCAAAGACTGCAACATAAGGGCCGGAGGTCTGCCTCAAAATAGAACACCACCGGGAAGAGTGGTCAACCTCAAATAGATAGCGGTGATACAGTGCCCCGATATCAGGGCGGGATAGGTGATAGAATGGGGGACTATTAACTAGTTCTCTCAAGAGACACGGAGACGTTGAACAGATAGCTAGCACTCTGGAATCACGCATACGGGATCGCCACGATTGCCACTCAACCAAAGACAGCTAATGTCAGCGTGCCAAGTGGAACGGCACGCAGAAAGCCGAAGGACACATCAAGGTCCTTCCGCGTGGTGTGTGACCACGCGAGCCAACTAGTCAGACTGGGGACTGACATTGTAGGGAGCACCTCGTGTAGCGTTGATAGGAGTTTTGTGTAGCCAAATAGATAGAAATAGCATTAGAGTTTAGAAAACTAGTGATAGGCAATGTTGTGGCTTTGTGTGTGGTTTGATAGCGACTGTTATATACTTGTAAAGAGCCAACGGCAATAAAATGTACCATTTATTTCCTCTCACACGACTTGCAAGTTTTTTGTGTGGTGTGGGAGAAGTAATCCGATGATGCCTGACACATGAGTTGTTGACAGGCAAGGATTAATGTGGTGTCAGAAGTGTGGATTGGACGAAAGTTCAAGCTAATACACCGACCTACGGCTCTTGACTAAGGTTACAAATAGTGAAGTAGTGAATTTAATTTGTGTCAGTGACGATGACGTGTGCAGACTAGGACAAGTTGCGAGCTAAACTGTGCCTATCTTGACGAAATAATGCTTATTTGTGTTTATTAAGATATTATTTACTTAAATCATGTGTTCTTCAAAGTTGTAAGTAATGATATTATTATTTTCTTTATTCATTCATGTAATTATTCATGTAATTATTTGTATATTTATGAATAACTATCAAAAATGATTCTTGGCGGAGCGATACACAGCCAGCAACATTATCGATTTTTGGAAGCTAAAAATAGCGCTGCGCCTCTGACGTGTTACGATTGACCAGCGGTTGTTCCACGCCATTGGCATTCAGCATCTGAATGTTTACAACTCGGTAAGCTGCTGCCCGCCTGAATCGTTGCTTTATATTACCTATTATTTGTTTATTTGAGTTAGTAATTGAATATATTTGTTTATTTAAACAATATTAATATATTTTTATTCATCTCAAAGCAGTTATTGAATTTTTTTTCCGTACTTTTTCTTGTGTTTACCGTCACGAGGGCATTACTTTCGGCCATGCAAATTAGACTTGGTCTGCACAACACTTGCATAGATTAAATTAGGTTAGTGACGAAAGGCATAAAAAAGTTAGAACGAAGACAGGACATTGACAATTTAATATTAAGTTAACTATATTCGTTTTTTTTTTGTGGGCATGTCATGGTGATGTATCAAATTGTCGAATAATATGTCAGTTACTATTTGTTAATTGTTGCTGCTCTGTAAACCAGGGTGAACAACAGCTGAATAGAAGATTCGTGTGTGTGCGAAGTACCAAACAGGTGACCTAATTAGAAAACTCGTGTCTGTGCCGAAGTGGCAAAGAAGGTGACCTGCGTTACCGGAGTGTGTTCCCTGATTCTCGGGAACATTAAGTTGAGTATACTCAATATTTTTGGCATGCAATGTGATTAATAGTGCATCTCTTTTTTCAGCTTGTGATGCATTAGCATACTTTTGTGCTCTGTTTTTGCAGGATTAAATTTTTCAGGTTATATACAAAGAGTACAATTTGCAGTGCTCAGATATTAAGGAACATAATCTATCAAAGATAAATAAGTGATTAAAGAACTCAGTGCGGGTCAACGCTAGCCAATTACCAAATAACATGGCGACTTTAAATGACTTATAAAAGCTGGTAAAGAGCTACAATACACAGGTAAAGAGCTACAACAATATGCTGATCAGAAATTTAAAGAAGCAAAAGATGCTGAGACAGCTGAACGTATACGAAAAGAAGATGCGGAGAGAGATGAACGTGCACGGGAAAGACAACACCAGATAGAACTAGCTGAGATAAATAAACAAAAAGAATTAGAAACTAAACAGAAGCAGTTAGAACATGATAAGGAGATTAAGCTAAAGCAATTAGATCAAGAGAAAGAATTAAAGCAAAAGCAATTAGACCAGGAGAGAGAACTAAAAGCAAAAAGAGATAGATGAAATGGCAAGAGTTAAGGAAAAACAAATTCAAGTAGAATCAGAGACACAGTTAAAGATGAAAGGTATGGATGTAGACTCACACGCAGAAATCTCTGCCACTAAACTAAAAAGTCAACAAGAAGAAAATAAGTTCAACAAATACAAGAATATTATCAAACCATATTGTAAAAAAGATTCCATATCAGCCTGGACAGAAAATGTCGAGTATCAGTTTAAATATCATCAAGTTCCAATAGAGATGTGGGCTATGATTTATATGAAGAACCTGAGTGGTGAGCCCCTTAAAGTGATAGAATCTATACCATCTGATCTTAGATCTAACTATCAATACATACATGATAGGATAATGCAACACTTTTTACTTGATGCCCCTGGGTATCAGGTTCAGTTCTCAAATTTAAAACCTAAACCTAGCGAGACTTTCATTGATTACGTCTCAAATGTTCAGAGTGTACTAAATAGGTGGCTTAAAGCAGCTAACATAGGAAAAGACTTTGACAGACTTAAAAATTTAATAGCCATGGATAAAGTCATATCCACTATACCATCTTCTTTTGCTAAATTTTTGCAGCAGTCAGACATTGAGAACATAGAGCAGTTCGAAAAGAAAGGATCTGCATATTTTTCTTCTAACAGATATTTTCAAGACCTCAAATGACTCTGAAGTGGTTTCTTTTGTGAAAGACCAACCTAAAAATTATCAGAGTAAGAGAAAACCTTTTCAGAAAATCGACCAGAAAGATAGGAATGTGTCAAAATGTATTTACTGTCAACTGTTGCATGACACTTATTCTATGTGTGACAAATCGCCAAATTATCCGGCGCATCTTGAAAATGTTATTAAGAAGCAACAAAACAAAAGATCTGCATACAGGCGTGCAATCAAATGCTTCTTTTGTTCCAGCTAAGGCCATTATTCAAATAAGTGCCTGGGCCGCCAACGTATGAAAGCAAACAATGCTATTTTGATTGATACATCTTCTGATAGTGGTAGTGAGACTGAGTGTGAGATTGAAAATATATTACCATTCAAGCAATCTGAAGATGCCTGTTGTGTGAACGATGTATTAAGCTTTGACAATTGTGTCCAATGTCACAAATTTCATGCAGACGGAAAATTAGAATGTGGGCATTTTGTAACATCCTCCGTAGAGAATGCAAATGCAGTTATAGCCTCCAGAGGAAATCTATTGTTTCAATGTTCAATGATAAGCCATGCCGATGTTTGCTTGACAGTGGGAGCTCTATTATTGGTGTGAAAAAGGAACTTGTTAATCCAAAGGATTATATTGGTGACTCTGTAAAATGCCGGACTTTTTCTGGTAATATAGAAACCTATCCTCTGGCAAGAGCCCATATAAACACCCCGTTCCTTTCTGGTACCTTTACTTGTGCAATACTAGACAACCCTTGTGCTGAGTTGATTCTTGGGTGTCTACCCCAGCTAAGGCACTGTACAGATGAAGAAATATCTGCCTGGGAGGAGAATAATGGTTTCACTCCAGTGAACAGTGCAGATATCCTCGGACATCACAGTCCTAACAAAGGTGCTAGACCCATAACACTTGAAACTGATCAACACGTAATGGTGCTACTACCAGACAAGCATAATAAAATGTTAACTTCATGGCAAGGGCCTTTCAAGGTGATACAACAACTTTCAGATGTGGACTATGAAATATCAATAAACGGACACTTAAAGATATTCCATGTCAACATGCTGAAACCTTACTTTTCACGACAACAGACAGAAGTAGAGACAGACGAACACAGTGCACCCACACCTAGTGATTAGACGACAGACATACACAACGCAACTACACTAGTTAGCGAGACTGGCAAATCCGACGAGATCCATACACCTAGTGAGCTTACAGAATACGCACTTAGCACCACCACCGTACTGAATCAGGTAGACGACGACGGAATGGAACTACCTGTTCCCATTGTAGACAAGACTGCGACAATGGATAGCATACAGATAGAACAGGGACTAACAGACAGTCAACGACGACAATTAGTACAATTAGTGACAGAGTACAAAGACATATTTTCTGACATTCTAGGTAGGACGGACAGAATCGAGCACTCCATTCTTCTTTCGGACTCTAAGCCTATTAAATGCAGGCCGTACTCTATCCCACTCAGCTATAGAGAAAGTCTAAATAAGGAAATTCTTAATTTAGAAGCTAGTGGGATCTTCCAGAAATCTACATCTGAGTACTCCTTTCCAATCGTCCTAGTTAAGAAAAAGACTCCACAATTCGTCTGTGTGTGGACTATCGAAAACTCAACAACGTCACTAAGATCGACGCAGAACCAATTCCTTCCTGCGAAGATCTTATCCTTGACATGTCCACCTCCAAAATCTTTTCTAAGTTAGATCTTACTAAGGGATATTGGCAGGTCTCTATGAAGACTCAATCCATTCATCTTACTGCTTTTTCAACTCCTTTAGGACTTTACGAGTGGCGTTTTCTTCCTTTCGGACTTCGAAATGCTCCTGCCACTTTCGTACGCTTAACTAGAGATCTACTGCATGGAGTGACGAATACAGTGACTTATATAGATGATATATGTGTCCATACTGATGACTGGACCAACACACTTACTGAAACTAAGACATGTCTTTGATAGGTTGCGACTCTTCGGTCTCACTGTCAAACCGAGCAAAGTCGAATTGGGTCTAAAAGAAATTGACTTTTTGGGTCATGTCATTTCACAAGGTCAACTTAAGACTGACAATAGAATTATTAACAAAATTATGAATCTGACCATGCCTACCACAAAGAAAGCAGGTCAGAAGCCTTTTGGGGTTAGTAAATTACTATAGCAAATTCATACCAAATTTAGCGGAAATTACAAGTGTATTTTCCAATGTTTTAAAAGCATCTGTAAAATTGGATGTCAAAGATGCATTATTAATTTCTGCATTGTCAAAATTGAAAATCCTGTTTAGTAAGTGTACCAATCCTCCGCTTGCCTAATCCTAGGCTCGTTTATTATCTTAGGACAGATGCCAGCAGAATCTCCATCGCTGCAGTACTAGGCCAATTTTATGATGGCATCTTCCACCCGATTGGCTACGTGAGCCGTAAGATCACACCTGCTGAGTCCAGATATTCCATATCAGAGTTGGAAGCCCTAAGCGTCATCTATGCGGTGAGGAAGCTCCATCGATTTCTGGCGGGTGTTCACTTCATTGTCCAGACTGACAACTCCCCAATCACGGTCATACAAAGTGGTGTGCATCGGAATGACCGGATATATAGGTGGTCGCTTATCCTACAAAACTATACTTTTAGTATAGAGCATATTAAGGGTAAGGACAACATTCTGGCTGATACCCTTAGTCGACCATCTGAGGTAGAAATACCAGAGATTCCACATAAGTGTGTAGAGTAATAATTGTTAAAATAGTACAGTATAATATTCTATGTAAAATATTGTATGAATACATAGACAGTATGTGCTAAACTAGGTACTAAGAACAGTGATCTACCATGTGTCCGTAGACATCAAAAGAAGAACTGTACTCCGAAAAACAAATATATCACCGTGTGAACTGGAACAGCTCGTTATTTACTAAGCTCCATATGTGTCCGGTGAATCATTTGTGTTAAACAGAGAAAAAACAGTGTCAGAACGGTCCATAAATACAGACACTAAAAAATACTGGTCTAACGACACAAGCGAAACTCTACAGGTGCCATACCCATAGGACACAAGTATGACTGTGTATTGTATTTAATATACCCAGGACAAGTGTAATTATATAGTATGCCAATGAAAGCAATTTCTGAACATTGGGGCAACAACTAACCTGGGGTATTTGAATACTATGTATATAAATACTTATTGTGATATGTATTATACTATTTTAATAGTATGATAAATTATAGGTAGAATAGGTAACTGTAATTTACACTTAGAGTTAGGAAATAATGTTGTTTTCATTTTTTTAGTAGTTTACATAAATCATTATCTTACCCACTTACTTACCTTAAAAATAGAAGAGATAGTAGTTTAGATAGGAATAGTACCATTTAGTTTATTACATTCAACTTTGTTTCATTTCAGTTGATTTCATTCCATCTTAATGACCATTCCATTTAACAAACATGATCAGTTATTATTATGATTAATTTACACCATAATAGGATAACAATATTAGACAATTAAATATACGTCATTTACACCATTTAGACTAAGAATATCAATCATATAGTTTCTCATTTAAAACATCAGTTATAATTTTTTTTATATCTCAAATTACCCATGTTAGAAAGGTACATAATTCATTAGATTTTACATTACCCATTTCACAAAAGGGACATAAATCATCTCCCCATCAACTTCATTTTAAATAAGTTAGATTACATCCCTTTAAAATTTTAAAAAAATATTAGGATTAATGGAAGCATATCTTAGCATTAAAGTGACAAAATAGATTAAAATAGTTAACACATTAAATACACATTTATAGTAGTAGTATTAGTATGTCAGTAGTTAGAGTTTTATTACAGTAAAATATAGTTGGTCATAAGACCAAGGGTATAAACCATCAACCCTTTGCTCTTACATGTAAATATGTTGTATATACATGACTCGTGCAGCGATTTACGCACAGTCATTCAGCTCAACTTTCTCAAACTGAGCCAAAAAGTTTTACAGTGTCACTCCAAAGGGTTTTTTAAAAAATTGGGAGGGTGAAAGATGTGTGACAGAAGTGTGAAAGTGAGGGGGAATGTAAATTATACAAGAGGAGAGAGATCGGTCAGCGGATTTTCTGCCCCTCAACGCGACTTTTTATATGTTGTCTGCGTCAAGTGTTTGCTTTCAATGTTGGAAGTGTGCTGTGATGGATGTGTTGTGTGTAGTTTAGTTAGATCTTAGATAAAGTATTTTAAAGTCTCATAAGACGGAAACGTAGTCACGAATTAGTGTTATACACTTGTTTGTGGCCACATTAACCGAATTATGGCAGCGTGAAAAACTAACATCAATACACATGATAGATAGATATACATGTTAGAAGGTAGACTATATTAGTAATTACATCCAAACACGCAAACAACCAGAAAACAAACATATAAACTGCATACATAGTTTATAGATCAAAGGGAGATAACTACCGGATCAGGGGACATATAGAACACGAAACACTAAACTTAACAGTGAAAGATAACTTTACACGCGGAAGCGAAATAGGTAAAGCCGGTCGCACACAGCTTGGGTAATGGTTGTTTAATATTATATGGGGGACATGAAGCAATTCATGTGTTGACCCTAAGAAAGTCAACTTTGTATGGGTAGTAAGTTAATTTACTATTGGAGGGCAGGTCTTATAAGACAAACGGTCCGGTTCAGACATACCTCTAATTAATATAATATTGCGATTGAGAATAGGGCTCACGCCAACCAGACAAAGTTTGTGGCGATTGCCAGTAGCCCAGTAAAGTGATACTACATTGTGACAATAGTCAGTAGAAGTCTATGGAGTTACCCAAAGCCAGGTTATCTACAGTCTTTGACAAAAATTAGATACACTAATTTTTTAGAAACCTCTTGCGTCACAACCAATGACGCAAAGTTGATGACGCAACACAGGGGGGGGGAGGGTGTGTGTCAAAGACTGCAACAAAAGGGGCCCGGAGGTCTGCCTCAAAATAGAACACCCCCGGGGGAAGAGTGGTAAACCCTCAAATAGATAGCGGTGATACAGTCCCCCGATATCAGGGCGGGGTGGGATAGAATGGGGGACTATTAACTAGTTCTCTCAAGAGAAAACGGGGGAAGTTGAACAGATAGCTAGCATTTCTGGAACACGCATACGGGATCGCCACGATTGCCACTCAAAAAAGACAGCTAGTAGATGGCAATTTAGGGTTTTGGGGCCAAAAAACACCAGGGCCCCAAAGGATCGCCAAAACAACACCCCCCTGGGGACCCAAACCCCCGGGGCCCCGCCCCCCTAGCCCCGGGGGCACCCCAAGGGGTAAACCCGTCCCGGAGCGCTACTTAAAAATTAGTATGTATGAGGTACACACCATGGAAACAATCGTGGCTAAAAGCGAATCCCAAAACCCGGGAGCGCATGTACTGTTGGAGGAATACTGATGGAGAGTGGACCCCCTACCACCCCCCAGGGGTTTGGTGCAACTACCAAAGATTTTAAGGTCGCGCAGGGGACGTCGTCGTATTTAATGCACCAACCCCAAGTGAATTAGAGCTACAACCTCCAGGGTATATCAAGATGAATGGTTGTGAGTGGCCCAAACTCGGCCCGAGCTGCGCTGGGGTCGGTCCCTTTTGTTGGTCTTTTTTGGGTTTAAGGCACAATGCACAAGCGAAGCGGGGGTGTGACCATAGAAGAGTGTATATTCTGTGAGAGGGGGGTTAAGGGGTCCTTATGAGATGTGTGAGGTTGTACGCTGACGTCTTCCATAGGATGATTAGAAGTTTGTGAGGAAGACCGACATCAAGCTGCTTCCATATAGAGGGGATGAAACTGGATGGTGTTCAGAGACATGCCTACATGCAATGGTTCAAAAGTCCCAAAAACATTTTGGGAAAGCCCTCAAGACGACGCTTTTGCGACTATCATCTCGGGTAAACCGACGCCAAGGCAGAAGAATAGGTGGGGGAAAATATAATCATTCATACTCCCTTTGGGGGGGGGGAGGGCCTTAGGGTTAACCCGACTGTTTGGAAACAATCGCTGAGGAGGGTGTGTAGAACGGGTGAATGTCTAGCCTGCCCAAATTTTAAGTGACTGGGATAGTGAACCGTGGGCGGCGATGTATCGGGGGCTGCACGATGGATGGGTTTTGCAAAATACCTTTTTTGCTCTGGAAAAAAATTCCCCAAAACCCCTTTGCCGGGGGGTTGTAGGCTTGTGTGCACAGAGAAATAAGTGGCCATTCTTTCCCTCCCCTATTGAACGTCACTCCCCCGCAGCCTCCCCCCTCTGCTGTGTATTCCCCTTGTAGCGGTAGAGGGGATTGTGTGTTCAAGTGACTCCAGAGCTATGCTGACGGTAGCGCTGCTACTGGTAGGGTCTCCCGTGTCTGACAGGTCAAGGAGTGGGGACCAGTTGCAGTGATACATAAAACTGCTGCCTTATAGGTAGACAGGGTGCAATCAAAGGCTAGGGAAATCGAACCCGTGAAAATGCTTATTCACTCGATGGCGACGAAGATGATGATGAAAGTTGAGAGCTGACATCGAACCCTCGACTGTCCGGGTCATGACATGTTTTATTGTAATTGCTTTAGCTCGCTTTGAACTCAAGCGTAGTCCATACACATGGAACTACTTCTAATGCCCTGGACTGATTCTTGCGAGTGGATTGGCTTTCCTATTAGTATTACCAGTATTAGTAGGCCTATCCCTCGCCATCAAGCGAACCCACTTCGCTTCTGAAAAACTAATTTACGTCCCCAAGTCAAGGACGAGAAGTCCAATCAGACCAATTCGCGCGGTTAAATGTTCGTCCACAATGGATGCTTGTGAAGACGTGGTTATTTCCACTACGACGCACCATATGACGTCTCACACGCTCGGTGTGTGACCTATTTGCAATCATTACCTCTTATGCCTTTATTCCATTTCTGATCTTTGCCCTCCATGCATCGCGATCAGCAGCGACTTGTTCCCAAGGTGCAATATCAATGCTTGTATCATGTCCCGCTTACACACATCTTTGTATCGTAGTAGAGACTGACCCCTAGATCTTTTACCCATCTGTAATTTACAAATAATATATCCTTGGTGTTTCTACTGTCCTCCATCCTAATGTGTCCTATTCTATCTGAGTCAACGAAGACTGAACATGGAGCAAAAGGTTACACAGCCCGATATTTCAAATAGTTCGCATTTGTGATTTTGTCTTCCATTTAATGCCAAGTGTTCTTCGCAGATACCATATATGAAAGCTACTACTATTATACTACTACTACTACTACTACTACTACTACTACTACTACTACTACTACTACTACTACTACTACTACTACTACTACTACTACTACTACTACTACTACTACTACTACTACTACTACTACTACTACTACTAATGCTGCTGCTGCTGCTCCTACTACTACTATTACTATTACTACTACTACTCCTACTACTACTACTACTCCTACTACTACTACTACTACTTGTCAAAGACTGCAACATAAGGGCCGGAGGTCTGCCTCAAAATAGAACACCACCGGGAAGAGTGGTCAACCTCAAATAGATAGCGGTGATACAGTGCCCCGATATAAGGGCGGGGTAGGTGATAGAATTGGGGACTATTAACTAGTTCTCTCAAGAGACACGGAGACGTTGAACAGATAGCTAGCACTCTGGAATCACGCATACGGGATCGCCACGATTGCCACTCAACCAAAGACAGCTAATGTCAGCGTGCCAAGTGGAACGGCACGCAGAAAGCCGAAGGACACATCAAGGTCCTTCCGCGTGGTGTGTGACCACGCGAGCCAACTAGTCAGACTGGGGACTGACATTGTAGGGAGCACCTCGTGTAGCGTTGATAGGAGTTTTGTGTAGCCAAATAGATAGAAATAGCATTAGAGTTTAGAAAACTAGTGATAGGCAATGCTGTGGCTTTGTGTGTGGTTTGATAGCGACTGTTATATACTTGTAAAGAGCCAACGGCAATAAAATGTACCATTTATTTCCTCTCACACGACTTGCAAGTTTTTTGTGTGGTGTGGGAGAAGTAATCCGATGATGCCTGACACATGAGTTGTTGACAGGCAAGGATTAATGTGGTGTCAGAAGTGTGGCTTGGACGAAAGTTCAAGCTAATACACCGACCCACGGCTCTTGACTAAGGTTACAAATAGTGAAGTAGTGAATTTAATTTGTGTCAGTGACGATGACGTGTGCAGACTAGGACAAGTTGCGAGCTAAACTGTGCCTATCGTGACGAAATAATGCTTATTTGTGTTTATTAAGATATTATTTACTTAAATCATGTGTTCTTCAAAGTTGTAAGTATTGATATTATTATTTTCTTTATTTATTCATGTAATTATTCATGTAATTATTTGTATATTTATGAATAACTATCAAAAATGATTCTTGGCGGAGCGATACACAGCCAGCAACATTATCGATTTTTGGAAGCTAAAAATAGCGCTGCGCCTCTGACGTGTTACGATTGACCAGCGGTTGTTCCACGCCATTGGCATTCAGCATCTGAATGTTTACAACTCGGTAAGCTGCTGCCCGCCTGAATCGTTGCTTTATATTACCTATTATTTGTTTATTTGAGTTAGTAATTGAATATATTTGTTTATTTAAACAATATTAATATATTTTTATTTATCTCAAAGCAGTTATTGAATTTTTTTTTCGTACTTTTTCTTGTGTTTACCGTCACGAGGGCACTACTTTCGGCCATGCAAATTAGACTTGGTCTGCACAACACTTGCATAGATTAAATTAGGTTAGTGACGAAAGGCATAAAAAAGTTAGAACGAAGACAGGACATTGACAATTTAATATTAAGTTAACTATATTCTTTTTTTTTTGTGGGCATGTCATGGTGATGTATCAAATTGTCGAATAATATGTCAGGTTACTATTTGTTAATTGTTGCTGCTCTGTAAACCAGGGTGAACAACAGCTGAATAGAAGATTCGTGTGTGTGCGAAGTACCAAACAGGTGACCTAATTAGAAAACTCGTGTCTGTGCCGAAGTGGCAAAGAAGGTGACCTGCGTTACCGGAGTGTGTTCCCTGATTCTCGGGAACATTAAGTTGAGTATACTCAATATTTTTGGCATGCAATGTGATTAATAGTGCATCTCTTTTTTCAGCTTGTGATGCATTAGCATACTTTTGTGCTCTGTTTTTGCAGGATTAAATTTTTCAGGTTATATACAAGAGTACAATTTGCAGTGCTCAGATATTAAGGAACATAACCTATCAAAGATAAATAAGTGATTAAAGAACTCAGTGCGGGTCAACGCTAGCCAATTACCAAATAACATGGCGACTTTAAGTGACTTTATAAAAGCTGGTAAAGAGCTACAATACACAGGTAAAGAGCTACAACAATATGCTGATCAGAAATTTAAAGAAGCAAAAGATGCTGAGACAGCTGAACGTATACGAAAAGAAGATGCGGAGAGAGATGAACGTGCACGGGAAAGACAACACCAGATAGAACTAGCTGAGATAAATAAACAAAAAGAATTAGAAACTAAACAGAAGCAGTTAGAACATGATAAGGAGATTAAGCTAAAGCAATTAGATCAAGAGAAAGAATTAAAGCAAAAGCAATTAGATCAGGAGAGAGAACTAAAGCAAAAAGAGATAGATGAAATGGCAAGAGTTAAGGAAAAACAAATTCAAGTAGAATCAGAGACACAGTTAAAGATGAAAGGTATGGATGTAGACTCACATGCAGAAATCTCTGCCACTAAACTAAAAAGTCAACAAGAAGAAAATAAGTTCAACAAATACAAGAATATTATCAAACCATATTGTAAAGAAGATTCCATATCAGCCTGGACAGAAAATGTCGAGTATCAGTTTAAATATCATCAAGTTCCAATAGAGATGTGGGCTATGATTTATATGAAGAACCTGAGTGGTGAGCCCCTTAAAGTGATAGAATCTATACCATCTGATCTTAGATCTAACTATCAATACATACATGATAGGATAATGCAACACTTTTTACTTGATGCCCCTGGGTATCAGGTTCAGTTCTCAAATTTAAAACCTAAACCTAGTGAGACTTTCATTGATTACGTCTCAAATGTTCAGAGTGTACTAGATAGGTGGCTTAAAGCAGCTAACATAGGAAAAGACTTTGATAGACTGAAAAATTTAATAGCCATGGATAAAGTCATATCCACTATACCATCTCCTTTTGCTAAATTTTTGCAGCAGTCAGACATTGAGAACATAGAGCAGTTCGAAAAGAAAGGATCTGCATATTTTTCTTCTAACAGAGATATTTTCAAGACCTCAAATGACTCTGAAGTGGTTTCTTTTGTGAAAGACCAACCTAAAAATTATCAGAGTAAGAGAAAACCCTTTCAGAAAATCGACCAGAAAGATAGGAAAGTGTCAAAATGTATTTACTGTCAACTTTTGCATGACACTTATTCTATGTGTGACAAATCGCCAAATTATCCGGCGCATCTTGAAAATGTTATTAAGAAGCAACAAAACAAAAGATCTGCATACAGGCGTGCAATCAAATGCTTCTTTTGTTCCAGCTACGGCCATTATTCAAATAAGTGCCTGGGCCGCCAACGTATGAAAGCCAACAATGCTATTTTGATTGATACATCTTCTGATAGTGGTAGTGAGACTGAGTGTGAGATTGAAAATGTATTACCTTTCAAGCAATCTGAAGATGTCTGTTGTGTGAACGATGTATTAAGCTTTGACAATTGTGTCCAATGTCACCAATTTCATGCAGACGGAAAATTAGAATGTGGGCATTTTGTAACATCCTCCGTAGAGAATGCAAATGCAGTTATAGCCTCCAGAGGCAATCTATTGTTTCACTCTGCAATGGTCAATGATAAGCCATGCCGATGTTTGCTTGACAGTGGGAGCTCTATTATTGGTGTGAAAAAGGAACTTGTTAATCCAAAGGATTATACTGGTGACTCTGTAAAATGCCGGACTTTTTCTGGTAATATAGAAACCTATCCTCTGGCAAGAGCCCATATAAACACCCCGTTCCTTTCTGGTACCTTTACTTGTGCAATACTAGACAACCCTTGTGCTGAGTTGATTCTTGGGTGTCTACCCCAGCTAAGGCACTGTACAGATGAAGAAATATCTGTCTGGGAGGAGAATAATGGTTTCACTCCAGTGAACAGTGCAGATATCCTCGGACATCACAGTCCTAACAAAGGTGCTAGACCCATAACACTTGAAACTGATCAATACGTAATGGTGCTACTACCAGACAAGCATAATAAAATGTTAACTTCATGGCAAGGGCCTTTCAAGGTGATACAACAACTTTCAGATGTTGACTATGAAATATCAATAAACGGACACTTAAAGATATTCCATGTCAACATGCTGAAACCTTACTTTTCACGACAAGAGACAGAAGTAGAGACAGACGAACACAGTGCACCCACACCTAGTGATCAGACGACAGACATACACAACGCAACTACACTAGTTAGCGAGACTGGCAAATCCGACGAGATCCATACACCTAGTGAGCTTACAGAATACGCACTTAGCACCACCACCGTACTGAATCAGGTAGACGACGACGGAATGGAACTACCTGTTCCCATTGTAGACAAGACTGCGACAATGGATAGCATACAGATAGAACAGGGACTAACAGACAGTCAACGACGACAATTAGTACAATTAGTGACAGAGTACAAAGACATATTTTCTGACATTCCAGGTAGGACGGACAGAATCGAGCACTCCATTCTTCTTTCGGACTCTAAGCCTATTAAATGCAGGCCGTACTCTATCCCACTCAGCTATAGAGAAAGTCTAAATAAGGAAATTCTTAATTTAGAAGCTAGTGGGATCATCCAGAAATCTACATCTGAGTACTCCTTTCCAATCGTCCTAGTTAAGAAAAAAGACTCCACAATTCGTCTGTGTGTGGACTATCGAAAACTCAACAACGTCACTAAGATCGACGCAGAACCAATTCCTTCCTGCGAAGATCTTATCCTTGACATGTCCACCTCCAAAATCTTTTCTAAATTAGATCTTACTAAGGGATATTGGCAGGTCCCTATGCAGACTCAATCCATTCATCTTACTGCTTTTTCAACTCCTTTAGGACTTTACGAGTGGCGTTTTCTTCCTTTCGGACTTCGAAATGCTCCTGCCACTTTCGTACGCTTAACTAGAGATCTACTGCATGGAGTGACGAATACAGTGACTTATATAGATGATATATGTGTCCATACTGATGACTGGACAACACACTTACTGAAACTAAGACATGTCTTTGATAGGTTGCGACTCTTCGGTCTCACTGTCAAACCGAGCAAAGTCGAATTGGGTCCTAAAAGAAATTGACTTTTTGGGTCATGTCATTTCACAAGGTCAACTTAAGACTGACAATAGAATTATTACAAAAATTATGAATCTGACCATGCCTACCACAAAGAAGCAGGTCAGAAGCCTTTTGGGGTTAGTAAATTACTATAGCAAATTCATACCAAATTTAGCGGAAATTACAAGTGTATTTTCCAATGTTTTAAAAGCATCTGTAAAATTGGATGTCAAAGATGCATTATTAATTTCTGCATTGTCAAAATTGAAAATCCTGTTTAGTAATGTACCAATCCTCCGCTTGCCTAATCCTAGGCTCGTTTATTATCTTAGGACAGATGCCAGCAGAATCTCCATCGCTGCAGTACTAGGCCAATTTTATGATGGCATCTTCCACCCGATTTGCTACGTGAGCCGTAAGATCACACCTGCTGAGTCCAGATATTCCATATCAGAGTTGGAAGCCCTAAGCGTCATCTATGCGGTGAGGAAGCTCCATCGATTTCTGGCGGGTGTTCACTTCATTGTCCAGACTGACAACTCCCCAATCACGGTCATACAAAGTGGTGTGCATCGGAATGACCGGATATACAGGTGGTCGCTTATTCTACAAAACTATACTTTTAGTATAGAGCATATTAAGGGTAAGGACAACATTCTGGCTGATACCCTTAGTCGACCATCTGAGGTAGAAATACCAGAGATTCCACATAAGTGTGTAGAGTAATAATTGTTAAAATAGTACAGTATAATATTCTATGTAAAATATTGTATGAATACATAGACAGTATGTGCTAAACTAGGTACTAAGAACAGTGATCTACCATGTGTCCGTAGACATCAAAAGAAGAACTGTACTCCGAAAAACAAATATATCACCGTGTGAACTGGAACAGCTCGTTATTTACTAAGCTCCATATGTGTCCGGTGAATCATTTGTGTTAAACAGAGAAAAACAGTGTCAGAACGGTCCATAAATACAGACACTAAAAAAATACTGGTCTACGACACAAGCGAACTCTACAGGTGCCATACCCATAGGACACAAGTATGACTGTGTATTGTATTTAATATACCCAGGACAAGTGTAATTATATAGTATGCCAATGAAAGCAATTTCTGAACATTGGGGCAACAACTAACCTGGGGTATTTGAATACTATGTATATAAATACTTATTGTGATATGTATTATAATATTTTAATAGTATGATAAATTATAGGTAGAATAGGTAACTGTAATTTACACTTAGAGTTAGGAAATAATGTAGTTTTCATTTTTTTTAGTAGTTTACATAAATCATTATCTTACCCACTTACTTACCTTAAAAATAGAAGAGATAGTAGTTTAGATAGGAATAGTACCATTTAGTTTATTACATTCAACTTTGTTTCATTTCAGTTGATTTCATTCCATCTTAATGAACCATTCCATTTAACAAACATGATCAGTTATTATTATGATTAATTTACACCATAATAGGATAAAAATATTAGACAATTAAATATACGTCATTTACACCATTTAGACTAAGAATATCAATCATATAGTTTCTCATTTAAAAACATCAGTTATAATTTTTTCATATCTCAAATTACCCATGTTAGAAAGGTACATAATTCATTAGATTTTACATTACCCATTTCACAAAGGTACATAACTCATCTCACATCAACTTCATTTTAAATAAGTTAGATTACATCCCTTAAATTAGATAAATATTAGGATTAATGGAAGCATATCTTAGCATTAATGTGACAAAATAGATTAAAATAGTTAACACATTAAATACACATTTATAGTAGTAGTATTAGTATGTCAGTAGTTAGAGTATTATTACAGTAAAATATAGTTGGTCATAAGACCAAGGGTATAAACCATCAACCCTTTGCTCTTACATGTAAATATGTTGTATATACATGACTCGTGCAGCGATTTACGCACAGTCATTCAGCTCAACTTTCTCAAACTGAGCCAAACGTGTACAGTGTCACTCCAAGGTTTTTAAATAATTGGGAGGGTGAAAGATGTGTGACAGAAGTGTGAAAGTGAGAGCGAATGTAAATTATACAAGAGAGAGAGAGATCGGTCAGCGGATTTTTCTGCCGCTCAACGCGACTTTTTATATGTTGTCTGCGTCAAGTGTTTGCTTTCAATGTTGGAAGTGTGCTGTGATGGATGTGTTGTGTGTAGTTTAGTTTAGATCTTAGATAAAGTATTTTAAGTCTCATAAGACGGAAACGTAGTCACGAATTAGTGTTATACACTTGTTTGTGGCCACATTTAACCGAATTATGGCACGTGAAAAACTAACATACATACACATGATAGATAGATATACATGTTAGAAGGTAGACTATATTAGTAATTACATCCAAACACGCAAACAACCAGAAAAACAAACATATAAATTGCATACATATTTTATAGATCAAAGGGAGATAACTCCGGATCAGGGGACATAATAGACAACGAAACACTAACTTAACAGTGAAAGATAACTTTACACGCGGAAGCGAAATAGGTAAAGCCTGTCGCACACAGCTTGGGTAATGGTTGTTTAATATTATATGGGGGACATGAAGCAATTCATGTGTTGACCCTAAGAAAGTCAACTTTGTATGGGTAGTAAGTTAATTTACTATTGGAGGGCAGGTCTTATAAGACAACGGTCCGGTTCAGACATACCTCTAATTAATATAATATTGCGATTGAGAATAGGGCTCACGCCAACCAGACAAGTTTGTGGCGATTGCCAGTAGCCAAGTAAAGTGATACTACATTGTGACAATAGTCAGTAGAAGTCTATGGAGTTACCCAAAGCCAGGTTATCTACAGTCTTTGACAAAAATTAGATACACTAATTTTTTAGAAACCTCTTGCGTCACAACCAATGACGCAAAGTTGATGACGCAACACAGGAGGGGAGGGTGTGTGTCAAAGACTGCAACATAAGGGCCGGAGGTCTGCCTCAAGATAGAACACCACCGGGAAGAGTGGTCAACCTCAAATAGATAGCGGTGATACAGTGCCCCGATATAAGGGCGGGGTAGGTGATAGAATGGGGGACTATTAACTAGTTCTCTCAAGAGACACGGAGACGTTGAACAGATAGCTAGCACTCTGGAATCACGCATACGGGATCGCCACGATTGCCACTCAACCAAAGACAGCTAATGTCAGCGTGCCAAGTGGAACGGCACGCAGAAAGCCGAAGGACACATCAAGGTCCTTCCGCGTGGTGTGTGACCACGCGAGCCAACTAGTCAGACTGGGGACTGACATTGTAGGGAGCACCTCGTGTAGCGTTGATAGGAGTTTTGTGTAGCCAAATAGATAGAAATAGCATTAGAGTTTAGAAAACTAGTGATAGGCAATGCTGTGGCTTTGTGTGTGGTTTGATAGCGACTGTTATATACTTGTAAAGAGCCAACGGCAATAAAATGTACCATTTATTTCCTCTCACACGACTTGCAAGTTTTTTGTGTGGTGTGGGAGAAGTAATCCGATGATGCCTGACACATGAGTTGTTGACACTACTACTACTACTACTACTACTACTACTACTACTACTACTACTACTACTACTACTACTACTACTACTACTACTACTACTACTACTACTACTACTACTACTACTACTACTACTACTACTACTACTACCAGCAGCAGAGTCAGTACCAAACAATAAGTAAGTTTAGGTCAAACATAAATGAATGGCGAAGAATGGGAAGTAGAAGTGTGTCCACGGCTAAGACTTAAAAAGCCCAAATCATATTTGAAAGCGTGCCATGGTAGCTAGACGGACACCTGGCTACCCGGCGGCCATGGGGTCCAATCCTCGCCAAGCCGGATTTTTCACATAGACTTAGGGTTCCATGTAGACGCAGCCTAACATGGCTGTCGGGATAAGTCTTGTGAAGTACAGAAGACCGACGTAATACTTACCACAACACTCACCGAGTGCCCATTGACTATACAAAATATGGGCCTAGCGCCATCTGCTCAATGCGCCCTAAATGGGTGATGGAGTTTTTTTTTTTTTTTTTTTAAATTATGTGTTTGAATGTCTTTTTCCTCCTTTTCTCAAAACTTATTTTTTGTTTGTATGTGTGTACGTGTATGTATGTGTATATGTTTGTGTGGTATTTGTGCATGCATGCCGTGTATGCGAGGAAGTGTGTATTTGTATGTTATTGAGTGTGTGCATAACTGTGAGAGTTTGTGCAAATGATGTAAGCATGCAAGTATGTATGAGTGCTAGTCAGTTAGTTAGTCGCGGTTCCAACTTCACGGCAACGGGTCGTCCCAATTATGCTCCGTTCATGTGCCAGTGAATATCACACAAGATGCCCCTCACTGTCCAATGTGAAAAGTGGAACAGACTGGAGTCTCGGCAATCCAACAGCCCATGCAGGTACACTGTGCATAATGCCGCCGTCAGAATGTCAACACAAAGTCCTTCATGAAAAATACAGTTCATCGTCGATGAAATCGGCAGTCACCAGAAAGACTTCATTGACCCGAGTTTTATCCCATTTAGCTCGGTCTCTTTCCACAGGGCAACCCGCCGAAAGCGCCACACAAAGCACGAACTCCGTAGCTCCAGCTACGACTCCCATGAATCTCTTGAAAAATGCACTCGTGAACCGAAAAGCCAAATCAGTCAATTCAGCAACAGCCGGCCATTTTTACGAACATGCAGTTCACTGTGCAAACAACAGCGGACAGATGTAAAAGCATTCCACACGAAATTCACAGCTCACAGTGTCGCGCCACGCACTCAGTCAGTAGCAGGGCGACGGAACCATGGTAGTCCTTAGTCCAACATGATGAAAATGTGAATGCAAACCGTAGCCACAAGCGTAAACACGCCAGAGGCCTTAACGGTTCAATGCCTAACCGCTATGTTGGGGACCTACAAGTTTTCAATGAGGTAAAGACGAAAAGGTAACTCATCACAAACATCAGATAGAGGCAGACAACAATTCTTTTGCCACACGATGACAAAAGAAAAATCCGAACATATCTAACAAGTGAATATATTTAAGGAAAAAGAGGTAGTATGAGTGCGTGTGTGTTGATGAATGGGCATGTGTACGTGTGTCTGCCTGTCTCATAACATGGTAATATGCATTGTTTATGTTTACAAAATCCATTTGACAATGATTTTTCCTATGTGAATGTAACATTCACAACTGATGAATGAAAGATGAATGATTGGAAGGGCTGAATGTAAGACGGGCCTGCGTGCCCAATTTGTTACCCTTTGAAAACAAAGATCGTTCGTTCTCTTCTTTTTCCTCCATCAACTCCTCCTCTTCTCCGCCTCCTCCTTCTTCTGTCTGTTGTATGTATGATGTATAAGACCTACTTTCAACAAGTAAATACAGCCCCACAGCTAATACAATGGATTCCCGTTATTTCATGACATGGTTCTGCACAGTCGGCCAACTTCACAGTTGGGACATCACTGGGTGGCGAGGAAGAGAACGATTTACTCTGCTTAAAAGTTGAATAGTATCCAGATTGCTGTGTTAACAAACTGGGTTGTGTCATGGTTGTTGTGTTAACAAGCTGGACAGTATCCAGATTGCTGTTTTAACAAACTGGATTGTGTCATGGTTGTTGTTTTAAGAAACTGGATAGTGCCTCACGTATATCCACAAACTGGATAGTGTCTCACGTGTTTCCACAAACTGGATAGTGTCATGGGTGCTGTATTAGCACACTGGGTAGTGTCTCATTAGTTAGTTAGTTAGTTAGTTAGTCAGTCTTTCCTCTTGAGCCTAAGGCCTAAGGCGGCGCATAGGGCAGAAGTCATGACTCTCCATGTCTGGCGGTTCGCTGCTACCTGTTGTAGATCTTGGATGTTCACTTGGCCGTTGAATTGTCTTGAATGATGTATTACCAGACTGGATAGTATCCTAATTGCTGTATTAAGAAACTGGACAGTGCCTCACGTGTATCCAGAAACTGGACAGTGCCTCACGTGTATCTAGAACCTAAAAAGTATCTTGATTTTTTAAAAATTATATGATGTTCACATCTTGGTTCCAAAAAGAACTTTGAAGTAACACTTTTGTGTATCAGTTACCATCAAATGTATTGTAGTGTAGTCATGGCATTTTTCTTTAATATTTGTGCTTGATATTTCTTATCGATTCCCGCATAAATTTGTACTTGTATTCATGGCTCTATTTTATATTGTAAATTCTGTTTGCTTCCGATGACATTTAGAAACAAAACACATTTTAATTATCATACTGTTTGTAATATATCTTATGTGACCCTAACATCTTTATCTCATTTTTAAGTTTGTTTTTCGAAAAGTGGGAGTGTACACATGGAAATATGTTCATTCTGAACTTTTTATATGTGTGTGTGTGGTTCTACACTATATGAGATTTATGAATTCTGAAACTATGAGTCAAAATGGGGACATTAGCTTAATGAATCAACATTTTCAGTTAGAATGACCCAGAGCACAATTATGGCAATCTTCACAAGAACAGAATAGGTCTGTTGTCCTGTAAGGGTTATTTTAGAATGAAAACCCATGTACATGTTCTTAAACAAAAGAAATATGCTGACCAAATTTAGTGTGTGGTCTACTGGTATTATCTTTATTCTAGGACCATTGATCTTGTCTGATGTAGATCAACGTTTCTGGTATGTCTGCCTTCACTAGCCGTTCATTGTCCCCTGTTTACTTGTAAGGCAGCAAGTTTGTGTGTGTGCGTGTTTTCCTCCATGAATTGTCCCCTGTCTACCTGTAATGCAGCAAGTTTGTATGTGTGTGGCCCCCCCCCCCCTTAATCTGTCCCGTCTACCTGTAAGGCAGCAAGTGTGTGTGTGTTCCCCCTTAATCTGTCCCGTCTGCAAGTAAGGCAGCAAGTGTGTGTCCCCCCTTAATTTGTTCCCTGTAAGGCAGCAAGTTTTTGTGTGTCATTCCCCCCCCCCCCCCCCCCTTAATTTGTCCCGTCTACCTGTAAGGCAGCAAGTTTGTGTGTGTGTGTGTGTGTCCCCCCCCCCCCCCCCTCTTAAATCTGGTACTATCTGGGAGACCCAGCAGCTCTGCTAACCGTGGCATATCCTGGGGACACACACTTTTCTACCACATCATGGTGGGGACCAAGGCAGACATTGTTTCAGGCTGAGAGCACAACCTATTATTGCCAGTGGTGAATGATCACAACTGGAGTAGTATAATCAAATAAGAGATAGATATAGTTTTGTGTTTTTATGTGGTCGTGAACAGAAGTGTTTGTACTGTATGGAGCTGAATAGGTTTTGTACTTCTATATTAAACTTCCAACTTTATGCAATTACCTTCTTGTATGCACGTGTTTTATTTACCGTTTCAACTATTACTTTCTCAGTGTTTGATCCATTACATCTGGTTTCTTCCTGTCATTGGAACAAGAATGTCTCCAGTAACTATTCTAGCCCATAACCTCAGATGAGGCAGTGCCATGATCGACGTGGGTCATTGTCTATTTATTGTTTCCACTGCTTCCTATCTTTGACAGCATGTGTCCATGTAACTGTCATATCTTGTCTCTCCAGGCAGGTTTAGTGAAAAGTTGATCATTTCTATAATCATCATCCTTAATCTCACTTCCGTAACCATCACTAATCTCACTTCTGTGATCATCATTAATCTGTCATTTCTATTACTTTAACCAGCTTTGTCATTTCTATGATCTTTACCAGCTTGTCACTTCTATGACCTTTATCAGCTTGTCACTTCTATGACCTTTACCAGCTTGTCACTTCTATGACCTTTACCAGCGTGTCACTTCTATGACCTTTACCAGCATGTCACTTCTATGACCTTTACCAGCATGTCACTTCTATGACCTTTACCAGCATGTCACTTCTTTGACCTTTACCAGCTTGTCACTTCTATGACTATTCACAAACCTCAAAGCCTGACAACTGGTGAATATACAAGGCAGAAACATGTGAGCACAAACACGTATTGTGACCTCATGGTCACACTTGCTTCCCACCATGGAATATCAGTTTCCCACTGAAATGAAACTACTTTGTCCTGGCCAGTCTCACAGCATATGCTTTCAGATATCCAGAGACCTGGAAATTGACTACTATACCTCAGATTGGTATCTTGTTGTTCAGTAAATGAAAACACTGTGCCTATGTCTAAGGGAGGCAGCATAATTTCAGACAAACACAAGTAGACAAAAGATTATCTACTGAAATAAAATGCAAACATTAAAATCATATAAAAGCATACCATTAACAGCTCATTTATTTCATGGCTTTATTCTGGTTTATAAAGCAAAGTGAGCTGGGACAAACATAATAGATGTAAATAAGCAACATCAAGGGACAAACAAATAAATAAAAGCTATCTGCTTGTCCCAAAGTTGCTGTTTTGTCTGGAAACAATTATTTGTCCTGTGTGAATACATGCACCAGACTGACAACTGACACCACAGTAGAAAACATATAATAGTTTAAGACCTAAATATAGAACCATCAAGCAACATCTAAATGATATGGAAGATGTGGTGGAGTAGAGGCTAGACACGTCTGACAGCTCGATCTTGTAATACACCAAAAAATTAATCCGTTGAGGAATGTTACATGTGGATGTGGGTGACCTGAAGAATATGCTAAGATAAATAAAGAAATAAGAGATAAATATGTTTACTGCAACAGAAAATTGGTTAAAACGGATAGGGCAAGAAATTTGAAACAAATTCTATTAAAGATACAAAACAAGTGCCCAGACAAATCAGCGAGTCGACGGGAAGAAAAACAAGGATAACAGGGATGTTTGAAGCAAAATATAGGAAAGGTATCAGAAGAAGATAATGTAATCAAGAGATTGAATAAGTATCATATACAATAAGACACTAGCACTGTATGTCATAACAAGAATACTGAAATGTTACATAGAACTTGTTCTGTTGTATGACAGTGAATCATGTAGCATGAACAAACAAAATTAGGAAGATCTTGGAGGCAAGAGATGTCAATGAATGGAAAAATCAATGGTAGAAGAATATCATTTTAATGTTTTTGGGGCGTTCGCTTGCTTTGAAATCAAGTGTAGTCCACACACACTACTAGAAGTGCTGGACTGAATTTTGTATGTGGATTAGCTTTCCCTATTAACAGTGTCCCTCGCCATCAGGCGAACCCAGCCCGACTTCAGAGGTACTTGTAATTTACGTCCCCAAGTCAAGGACGATAGGTCAACAGTTTAGTCCAACTGTCCAGTGTAGGGGTTGAACCCCTTACCTCGGCATCAGCACACCGGATGTTTTAAGAACATGTGTTCTTATTCATTCGGCCATGGTGACCATAATTGTAATAATTTTAGTCTTCTAAAACATGGCTTGTCCATTATACGTCTAAAGTCTAGACAGTTCCTAGATTTTATAATTTTCAAGTTAGTATATTCCCCCATTAAGTCACGAAATGAAGCCACTTTAGACCTCAGTAGCTGTTCTTTCCTGAGAAAGTCTTCCTGGCATGAAGCTGACTTCGCCAACGCCATCATTTGCCTGTGTACATCATGAGTGTATGGCACCTATTTTAGAATTCAGCAGATCAAAATTCCTGTTTAAATCATGAGCATATGTATCATGTTTAGATCTAATCTGCTTACCAATCCTGACTGCATCATAATAATATGAATCTAATTTAAATCGCTGTGGCCTATGTCTTCTGACATGATCACAATAATAGCGAAATTGTTCAACATGTGTCAGATCTATTAACCTGTTGACATAATGAATATATGAATCTATTTTAGAATTGGCCAGTTTAATGTCCCTGACTAAATCATCAGCGTGTGAAATTATTTTAGATTTCAGCTGCTTAATTTTCCAGCCTAAATAATGAACATATGAACCTTTCTTGTCAATAGCACGAACTGCAACATTCCTCCTGTACACCTGTCTTACCCGCAGTCTAGATCTGGCAGGTTTGGTAGCAGACGAAGAGACACCAGCTGCAGGATTCCTGGCAGAATATTGAAAATTCACATTGTCACCAACTTGGGTACTTTCTGGTTGTGACTGGGCTTTGGCTAATTGTTTATTCTTTAGTTCCTTTCCTAGAATGACACGACATCTGGCAGCAGAATTTTCTGTCTCTGGTTTTGACATTGAACCTTGTCTGGTGCAAGCCTTTCCAGGCCTGGCTGGTGGTAGTGTCTGACTGTCATGAGGTGCAGCTAGAGGGTGTGACGTGCTCGATACACCAGCAGTGTACTGGAACTTATTCCGTGGTTTGTTTGGGAGTGATCCACTTGCAGGAGAGGGATTGTCAGTACTGTGTCCAGACAAGTCAGCTGACCTGGCAGTATCTGTGATGGTCCCCATCATCATCTGTGAACACAACAACAGCTCAGATAACATACACCAACACTTCTAACAAGGAAATGCATCATCTGTGAACACAACAACAGCTCAGATAACATACACCAACACTTCTAACACGGAAATGCATCATCTGTGAACACAACAACAGCTCAGATAACATACACCAACACTTCTAACAGGGAAATGCATCATCTGTGAACACAACAACAGCTCAGATAACATACACCAACACTTCTAACACGGAAATGCATCATCTGTGAACACAACAACAGCTCAGATAACATACACCAACACTTCTAACAGGGAAATGCATCATCTGTGAACACAACAACAGCTCAGATAACATACACCATCACTTCTAACAGGGAAATGCATCATCTGTGAACACAACAACAGCTCAGATAACATACACCAACACTTCTAACAGGGAAATGCATCATCTGTGAACACAACAACAGCTCAGATAACATACACCAACACTTCTAACAGGGAAATGCATCATCTGTGAACCCAACAACAGCTCAGATAACATACACCAACACTTCTAACAGGGAAATGCATCATCTGTGAACACAACAACAGCTCAGATAACATACACCAACACTTCTAACAGGGAAATGCATCATTTGTGAACACAACAACAGCTGAGATAACATACACCAACACTTCTAACAAGGAAATGCATCATTTGTGAACACAACAACAGCTCAGATAACATACACCAACACTTCTAACAGGGAAATGCATCATCTGTGAACCCAACAACAGCTCAGATAACATACACCAACACTTCTAACAGGGAAATGCATCATCTGAAGTACTTGCTAGTGTCAAGGTCTAATTTAGGTTGACAGAAGAGTTAGCAGCATGTGATATTTTTAAAAACAATTCAAGCCTAATGAGCAGGCTCTCGTGGTAGTAAAGCCAGACATAAACTGATGCAATCTCTTACACTGTTCAGTTAAAATATGTTGGATAACAAAAAATGGTAGAACTTTCAACAACATATTACGTGGCAAAGAAAATTGAGCTGAACAGTTTGGGAAT
This sequence comes from Cepaea nemoralis, assembly GCA_014155875.1. Taxonomy (NCBI): domain Eukaryota; kingdom Metazoa; phylum Mollusca; class Gastropoda; order Stylommatophora; family Helicidae; genus Cepaea; species Cepaea nemoralis. The sequence continues at coordinate 76,973 of JACEFZ010027359.1, read as the reverse complement.
TAAAGCCTTTTTATGAAGGAAACTGTTGGTGACAATATAATTTGACATTTGAAAATAACCAACTGTAGATGAAGACAAATTCAGAGCAATTACAAAAGAAGAGAAGGGTGAGGTTTATCACCTGATCTTTTTAACTTCTACAGCAAGATAATACACAGAAACGATGAAGAGAAGGGTGAGGTTTATCACCTGATCTTTTTAACTTATACAGCAAGATAATACACAGAAACGAAGAAGAGAAGGGTGAGGTTTATCACCTGATCTTTTTAACTTCTACAGCAAGATAATACACAGAAACGATGAAGAGAAGGGTGAGGTTTATCACCTGATCTTTTTAACTTATACAGCAAGATAATACACAGAAACGAAGAAGAGAAGGGTGAGGTTTATCACCTGATCTTTTTAACTTCTACAGCAAGATAATACACAGAAACAGAACAGTTTAAATCAAAGGCCAGAATGATCAATATTCTGAGATGTGCCGAGGACAGATTTAATAGCAGAGACAGAAAGTAGACAAGGTGGTGGAGAAGAGCAGCAAGTTTGTGGTGTCCCAGTGCCGACATGTCCCACTGCCAGTGTTGACAGGACAGTGCAAATGACATAACCCACTGCCAGTGTTGATATGACAGTGTAAATGACATGACCCACTGCCAATGTTGACAGGACATTGCAAATGACATGGCCCACTGCTAATGTTGACATGACAGTGCAAACGACATGGCTTACTGCCAGTGTTGACAGGACAGTGTAAATGTGAATGATAGTGTGAATGACATGCTTCCAGTGTTGACATGACAGTGTAAATGACATAGCCCACTGTCAGTGTTGACAGGACAGTATAAATGACATGGCCCACTACCAATGTTGACAGGACAGTGTAAAAGACATGGCCCACTGTCAGTGTTGACAGGACTGTAAATGTGACAGGACAGTGTAAATGACATGGCCCGCTGCCAATATTGACAGGACATTATAGTCATTTTAAAATGACCATCGTAGGCAATTTAATTTACCGTGTTAAAATGTGTGTTGCATATTTAAACTTGAAGGATTCATCATTCTGCTGCTTCTTTCATTTGTTATCGTTCTGCTTTAGATTATGTTGAGTAACTTCTGTATTATGTAGCTGACGAGATGCAGCAAAATATGCCCGGCAGTAAATTGTGCAAACAATTGTTAGCCCATTAATTTAAATTCACTACGAGAAAACAGTATTTAAAGAAGTGTTTACTAACTGTCCAGGATTCAAAGCCATACATTTTAACTGGTTCTATGTATTATGCAGGAAATGAGACTAAACCAAGCAAACATCCACATTTTCTTAGATGAAACCTCATTTCAAGAGTCAGAATCATAATCATACACTTGTCACTATTTGGGTAGCAATGTAGACAAGAATGGTAGAATAGAAAAAGATATTAAAATAAGAGTGCAAGAAAATCTTTCATGGCATTAGAAGATGAAAGGAAACTTAGCACCTAACATAAAATTTTGAGCTCCATTGTTAAATCAGTACAACTGTATGGATCAGAAACATGGAAAATGACTGAAAGACTTACTGATAAACTACAAACATTCATCATCATTAATTGGTGAATCACCAGTGCAGACCTGATGGAGAGTTATGTTAGTTGCATATCCTTTACAGGACATCGCAGTCAACCCAAACATTTTTTGGCTGTTTGTGATTTCTGGGCAAGTTTACGTTCGGTAATCTGCCATTGATGGAGATCCCTAAACAAATTCCAGCGAACCAAGAGCTGTGGACAAGAGACTGGTGTTGCATAGGGGACACATTGAGAAAACTTGAGGATAGTACCAAACAATAGTATAATTGTCACACTTCCATACGGAACGAAATACTGGGAGGCCTAAAAGCACACAGAGAAGACTAATGATAGAGATGAATAATCTGTGGAGAACATGAGCAGGGATGCAGGAGGTAGCTACAGACAGAATGGCCAGGACTGAGTGGCTTCAAGCCCTATGCCCTAATGGGGAGACAAAGGGTAGGAGAAGGGCATGACAATGAAGATAACAAAACTCACTGTTTGCGAGTGCCCGTTTTGAATTCAAACTTAATCCATCCACTACTGGGGCGTACACTGGACTGATTTTTGTGTATGGATTAGCCTTCTCTTCTACCAGTGTCCCTCCCCATCAAATGAACCACTTAGACTTCTCAGGTACTTGTAAGTTACGTCTCCAAGTCAAGAACAAGAATTTGACGTTTCAGTCCCTATAGACTGGTGTAAGGGTTGAACCCGCTACCTTGCCATTGGCATATCAGAAGTTTAAGAGTGAGCGATGTTATCCATTCAGCCATGCTGATCTCCATATGTTAATTAACCCAGATGTGGTGTCAACACATGAACTGGATGTTGATGGTCAATAAGAAAGTATACCAACACATGAACTGGATGTTGATGGTCAATAATTAAGTATACCAACACATGAACCTCATGTTGATGGTCAATAAGAAAGTATACCAACACTTGAACCGCATGTTGATGGTCAATAAGAAAGTATACCAACACTTGAACCGCATGTTGATGGTCAATAAGAAAGTATACCAACACTTGAACCGGATGTTGATGGTCAATAAGAAAGTATACCAACACATGAACCGGATGTTGATGGTCAATAATTAAGTATACCAACACATGAACCACATGTTGATGGTCAATAATTAAGTATACCAACACATGAACCACATGTTGACGGTCAATAAGAAAGTATACCAACACTTGAACTGCATGTTGATGGTCAATAAGAAAGTATACCAACACTTGAACCGCATGTTGATGGTCAATAAGAAAGTATACCAACACTTGAACCGCATGTTGATGGTCAATAAGAAAGTATACCAACACATGAACCAGATGTTGTTGGTCAATGAGAAAGTATACCAACACACATGAACCGCATGTTGATGGTCAATGAGAAAGTATATCAACACATGAACTGCATGTTGATGGTTGGTCAATAAGAAAGTATACCAACACATAAGCCGCATGTTGATGGTTGGTCAATAAGAAAGTATATCAACACATGAGCCGCATGTTGATGGTTGGACAATAAGAAAGTATATCAACACATGAACTGGATGTTGATGGTCAATAAGAAAGTATATCAACACATGAACTGCATGTTGATGGTTGGTCAATAAGAAAGTATATCAACACATGAACTGCATGTTGATGGTTGGTCAATAAGAAAGTATATCAACACATGAACTGCATGTTGTTGGTTGGTCAATAAGAAAGTATATCAACACATGAACTGCATGTTGATGGTTGGTCAATAAGAAAGTATATATCAACACATGAACTGCATGTTGATGGTTGGTCAATAAGAAAGTATATCAACACATGAACCGCATGTTGATGGTCAATAAGAAAGTATACCAACACATGAACTGGATGTTGATGGTCAATAAGAAAGTATATCAACACATGAACTGCATGTTGATGGTTGGTCAATAAGAAAGTATATCAACACATGAACTGCATGTTGTTGGTTGGTCAACAAGAAAGTATATCAACACATGAACTGCATGTTGATGGATGGTCAATAAGAAAGTATACCAACACATGAACCGCATGTTGATGGTCAGTAAGAAAGTATATCAACACATGAATCGGATGTTGATGGTCAATAAGAAAGTATATCAACACATGAACTGCATGTTGATGGTCAGTAAGAAAGTATATCAACACATGAACCGCATGTTGATGGTCAATAAGAAAGTATATCAACATAGTATAGATGGGTTCTTCACTTAAATTCACTAATTATTTTGTACTATACGGTAGACATACATTTCAAAATGATAACTTTATCTATTGTATGATGGGCATACATTTAAAAATGATTACTTTATTTATTCTATAACAGACATTTAAAATTAAAACTATTTACTGTATGATATACATAAATTTTAAACAAATATTTTATTTACTGTATGATAGTACATACATTTAGATGTAATACTTTTATTTACTGTATGGTAGACATACATTTAAAATGCATACTTAATTTACTGTATGATAGACATACATTTAAAATAAATACTTTATTTACTGTATGATAGACATACATTAAATGGAATACTTTATTTACTGTATGATAGACATACATTTAAAATGAATACTTTATTTACTGTATGATAGACATACATTTAAAACGAATACTTTATTTACTGTATGATAGACATACATTAAATGGAATATTTTATTTACTGTATAATAGACATACATTTAAAATTAATACTTAATTTACTGTATGATAGACATACATCTAAAATGAATACTTTATTTACTGTATGGTAGGCATACATTTAAAATGATCACTATTTATTGTATAGTAAACATACATATAAAATGAACTGTATTTATTGTATTGTAGACATACATTTAAAATGAATACTTTATTTACTGTATGATAGACATACATTTAATATTAATACTTTATTTACTGTATGATAGACATACATCTAAAGTGAATACTTTATTTACTGTATGATGGACATACATTTAAAATTAATACTTTATTTACTGTATGGTAGACATACATCTATAATGAATACTTTATTTACTGTATGGTAGACATACATTTAAAATGAATAATTTATTTACTCTGTGGTAGACATACATTTATTTATTTTTATCATGAATACTTTATTTACTGTATGGCAAAATGCCAAGAAGAACAGAGCTGGTCATCCTAGTCCCTGCTTGCACTTAGAAAGAGAGATGCACACAAAAGTAAGCTATTTCAAAAAACTGGTCACGGTGGTTAAAAGCGAAAAATGGGCAGAGGTGTGTCAAAGAGTAAGCACAGACAAGTCACTGAAATTGTTCTGGCGACTACATAAAAGCATGAGTGGTGTAGTCAAGAATAAGAGCATTTCTGACTTCCAAGGTGCTGACCTCATCTGGCAGAGGACTGACGAGGACAAGGGCAAAGTCCTCTTTGAACGCTACCTTGAGCAGAGCAACCAGACAGACATGGGAGGCCGGAATCTGGCCAAGGAGGTCACCTCAGACAGATGCAAGGCCCAGAACACTTCGGATGAAGACACAGTGACAGTGCAAGAAATCAAGGCTGTGCTTCGACGATCAAAAAACAGTGCTCCAGGTCCTGATGGCATAAGATACGACGACATAAATAGGTGTACCGACAATGAGCTAGAGAAACTAGCAGACATGTACAACAACAGTATAGGGAGTGCTAGCATCAAGGAGGAATGGTTACACAGCTATCTGATTCCCTTGCCGAAGCCTGACAAAGACCACAAGAAAATTCAGGGATATCGAATTATAACCATGCAGAATACAATAGGCAAGCTGCTGGAGAAGGTAATTGCCAGGAAAATATCAAGCCAACTAGAGAGGCAAGGTGTTTTCCCACCTACCCTGGGTGGGTACCGTCCAAAAGAGAAACCTGGACCAATGCAGCAGTCTTTGCCCACGATGTCTATGAAGGTTTCCACTCAGGCACTGAAACCGTTGCTGCAGCGATTGATCTTGAGGACGCATACAACAGAGTACCACTGGATTTTTTAATGTTTCAGCTTCTTGAACTAAACGTAAGTCCATTCCTCCTTAGTTGGATCGCTGCAGCTCTCTTCCAACGGAAAGTAGTTTTTAGATGTGGCAGTTGGACTTCGGAACCAACAACAATATATCCTGGCCTACCACAGGGATCACCATTATCTCCGGTACTGTTCAACGCCTACACAGTGAGAATCACCAGTGAGCAGATCACTGGACCTGGCAGGACATTGTCATATGCCGATGATGTTTTAGTGTATCGTCAGGGTAAGGATAGAGAGGAGGTTGCTGTGGAACTACAAACCGAACTCAATCGCATAAGTACTTGGTGTGATGAAGCTGGGGCAATGGTCAACCCAACAAAGGCAACAGTGACTTGGTTCTCGTTGAATAATCATATTGTCAACAATCCAACACCAACTGTAATGCTGTGTTCAGAGACGGTGGAAAGAACGCAGGCAATGAATTACCTGGGGATACGGTTTGATCGAAGCCTTGCTTATAATGTGCACATAGACCAGGTGATAACAAAGGCCAAGCGGGGTTTGGCAGCGATGCGGGTGATGGCGGCAGCAAACTGTGAGCAGCGCCATCTATGTCTTCTGTACGAGGGGCTGGTCATGTCTGTTTTGGAGTATGCAATGGCAATCCTGACTGTCAGCCATAAGCAGATAGAAAGGATGGAAAGGATACAGAATGAAGCTATGCGCATTATTCTTGGATGTACAAGAGATACAGCATGCAGGGCGATGCGCTACCTTCTTGATTTTCCAACCATTGAAGAGAGAATGCAAGTTTGCAGGGCACGTGCCTACCTCAGAATTAACGCAAACACACAGCATCCACTGCATAGTGAAATTAGGAAGGTGAAGGGCAGCAGGTTAAAAAGAGGACGGTCGTGGATGGGTCAAGCCGAGGACATTCTTCAACAGGTGTGTTCACTTGAGGACTTAGAACCTGGCGAGGAGTGGGTGCAAGTGCCAACAGACTTCTGCACATCCTTTTCAGTTTGCATCCAACTAGATAGAAAATGCAGACAAGAAAATCCGGCTGCTGTTGAGGCTGAAGTACAAGCGTTGATTTTCGAGAATTCGCTAGACAGTGACGCGGTCATCTACACAGATGGGTCGGTTGTCCGACATGTGAGAAGCTCATGGGCCTTTACAGCTCGGGCCGGAGGGAGAATTGTGAAGGAGGACTCTGGTGCTTTCACTGAAACCACAAGTAGCCTGACCATGGAAGTCATGGCAGTAAGTAAAGCAATAACATGGCTCGAGACACAGACATTCACTAGGGCTTGTTTCCTTAGCGACTCAATGAACATGATCAAGAGGATAGAGGAGGGGTCGATCCGAAGAGAATGGTTGCTGCCTCTGAAGCGGTCTCGGCTGGCAAAGATTAGTTTCATCTTCGTGCCAGGGCATGCGGGAGTACAAGGAAATGAGCGGGCTGACAAGCTCGCAGGTGAGGCTACTGTTGAGGGCGGACGCGCCATGGACCAGGCAGACATTCTGAATGCTCTACGAGAAGTGAGACTTTTGCAAGAACCAAGTGATGACTGTGAATCTACAACAATGGCCAGACTGCGAGAGCAGCAAATTAAAAGAGGGGTGGCCAAACAAGAACACTACGCAGGAAGCCAAAGAAGATTGATAAACCAACACAGAACTGGCGTCGTTAGCCGCTACACGCTGCGGGATTTGCTGAGGAGGGGATCCGAGCACTTATGGACTGAATGGTCCGATGTGCAACGAGGATGATCTGTCGACTAACTAACTAACTAACTACTGTATGGCAGACATACATGAACATGTACTTTTTTTAAATGAATGCTTTTTTTACTGTAAGGTAAACAAACATTTAAGATGAATACTTTATTTACTGTATTATAGACAGACATTTAAAATGAATACTTTATTTACTGTATGGTAAACATACATTTAAAATGAATAGTATACTGGTATATATAGTATATGGTATATTCCATGCTCAGTCTTCGTAGACTTAGATGTATAGGACACGTTAGGAGGATGGATGATGGTAGAATACCAAAGGACATCTTTTTTTTTTTTTGGTGAATTACGGATGGGTAGGAGATCTCAGGGTCGGCCTCTACTACGATACAAAGATGTGTGTAAGCGGGACATGATTGATACAGGCATTGATAATGCACATTGGGAGCAAGTCGCCACTGAACGTGTTGCATGGAGGGCATGGCAGAAATGGAATAAAGACAACGGAGAATACTATTGCAGATAAGTCAGACACCGAGCGTATGAGACGTAATATGGTGCTTGATGGTGAAAATGACCAGGTGTTCACATGCATCCACTGTGGACTAACATGTACACATCGAACTGGCCTTAACAGTCACACTCGCCACCGCCATGGGTTGTAATTAATAAATTATTAAGCCTTTTTGAAACACAATGTAACAAACTATCCTATCGTCTGTCAAGACGGCAAGATGCCAATATACTTTATAATTTATTTACTGTAGGATCGATCGACATACATTTAAAAATGAAGACTATATTTACTGTATGGTATACATAAATTTTAAATAAAACCTGTTTATTATAAATTGAATGCTTTATTATCTCTCTATCTATAGACTATACGTATCCTGTATTCAACTGTATTGAAAGCCCTATCAGTTCCCACTGATGGTTAAATGATATTTAGTAAGGGTTCATCTCCTACATTAAACCTGGAATTTTTTATTTTACATTATAAATAATAATGTATGTATTAGATACATTATCTAAATAAGAACATACATGATATGTAGTAAATATCATTTAAAGATTTCATATATTCGGAAAATAGTTAAACTGATATTACCATGCGGATTGTCCGTGGTATTTTGAAACACTGAAGCACGTGATTCTTCTGTCCACTTGCGTCCAGGCCGATGCAATGAATGTTAGCCTAGCCCCACACACGGCCTTTTAATTACGTGGAGTGGGTGGGTGGGGGAGGGGGGTATTAGGGGGTTATAACTTCCTGGTTACGGACATGTGACTGTGTAGGAATCGCATGGAAGTGAAAGTTGGACAATAAGCAGTCAAGCTGAAAAACATCTGATGGTTGCAGAAATGTGGTTTCTGAGGAGAATGCCAAGAATACCATGGACAGACAGAAAAACCAATGACCAAGTACTACAGGAGACAAATGAAAATCGTAAACTGATTAGAGAAATTAGATAGTCAAAAATTTTTGGACATGTTATGAGAAGGATTGAATTGGAGAACTTGGTAACAGCTGGCAAGATCGAAGGGAAAAGACCAAAGGGAATACCGAGAAGTAAATACCTGGATGGCTTGGCCACATGGCATGGTCGAGACAGGAACAATGAGCTGATCCACGACTCTGGTGATCGAGTGAAATGACCGCCCACGCTTTCCGGCATGGCACATGATTGATTGATTGACTGCGCAGGTCCCAGAAATAAAAAAAATATTAAGTTGCATGTCCTTCACAGGACGTAGCAGTCAACCCCAGCATTTTGGCTGTTCGTGATTCCTGGGCAAATTTTACGTTCAGTAGTTTGCCATTGCTTTCTAAACGACCGGCTCCTATACATTTTCGAAAAAAACCAGCACCGCTGTGTTTCGAACCCGGGTATACGGGCTCACAAACCGCGTTCGCAAGCCCTTGCCACAGAGACCGATTCCCAGAAATTACTCCGCCTTATTCCATCCCATTCTACTATTACCCCTACCCCGTTCAACCTCAGACAGGAAGTTATATTAGGGTCCATCGCCTGCCTCAGAATAATTATCACATGACCGAGTCAGCCATTCTGATATTAATTTGAAGGTGATTGTTGTCCAAAGAGTTGATTGTTGTCCAAAGAGATGATTGTTATCCAAAGAGTTGATTGTTGTCCAAAGAGATGATTGTTATCCAAAGAGTTGATTGTTGTCCAAAGAGATGATTGTTATCCAAAGAGGATAAGCATATAACTCCTCCGTACCTCATCTTGTTATAGTCCATGAAGTGTGGCGTCGGTGATCATGTCTGTTCTCAACCTGCAGTCACTCGTACTGCCAGTAATTTCTGGTACCTATGTTGTGACAAGCGGAAAGAGAGAAAGGGGAAGACAGCGTGAGAACATTCTTGACGTTGTGTCATAGCACGGAATTGATCCATGCCTTTTGGAGATCTTCAATTTGTGAGGAAACATGATCGCCCACGCCAGCCGACAAGGCACTGGATGATGATGTAAGCCCATGCCTTAATGTCAAACTGTACAGCATCTCCCTACTCAGTCTCCCTTCACCTCTCTACTCCTACAACTTTCCCCAATGCATGACGTACTCCAGATGTCCCTTCTCATGGACGCCCAAAGATTGCGGACTGTTCTCTTCTGATGCGAGCAAACAGTTAGTTCACTTTGTGGCGTTAACTCAGGATCGAGCGGTAGATTTTCTCAGTATGATACAAGTCTTCGAAATGCCGCCCCTTAAATGTTTTTTTTTTTCTTTTCGAAATACCACCCCTTAAAGATTATTAATTATTGTTTGGTTTAAACTGTATTTTTATTTCACCCCTTTACGGTGGCGCCTGATGCGTCCGCCTCTCTGTATCATTGCACGGCACGGCCCTGGGTTAACTTCTTTCAGTATTTCTCCTTGACTCTTTTTACCCGACCACTGAGTTCTCGTAATACACAGGAAATCAGTTGGGGAACCCATTAAGGCCACCAAGACAGTCCATAAACAAACACACATAGTATTGCCTGGCGCTCACAGAAGGAGAAGAAGGAAGTAGAGACTAGCAGACGCACTAGACAATATAAAATTTGAAAGCTGTAGTTAGCGACCGGGATTCGAACCTGTCACCACCAAATAATGACATCATCTTGCTGCAGGAACAAGTGTATGGTGCGCATGACCGACTGGACACCCCTTTTTTGTTCTCGTAATTCTGTTATTATTATTATTTTTTAAATATATTTTTTGTCTTGTTCCAGACGTATTGGTGTTACCTTTCCTCTGGAGTACACTAGACAGGCCGAGAGAGGGATCATGCTGCATGGGCAACACATAGTCTCTAAATTCATCCCAGGCTTTGTGTTATGGAGAGGTGTAACTCCATTTTACAAACTATCGTCTGTCAAGGCGGCAAGGTGCCAGTCAATTCTATTGTATTATAAAGCCACATCTCATAAATTCCTCACTTGTCTGCTATTTTCCACGATTCGCTTCCGTACATCAGGATTGGCTCAGTATAGCTCTTTAGAACTCTGCCACCTGGTTGACACAGATAAATTGCAGAGAATATTCTTTATCTTGTGAAATACTTTCTTTGACTGGGCTATTCATGTCATTTCCTTATATGTCTTCCATTATTATGGTATCTATACACTTAAATCAATGACTTGTTTCATTCACTTTGAATTTGTATTTAGCAATTGTTTCGACAAATAATAAGAGTCCTGAAAGGATAAGAAGTGCTTCATGGCAAGATTTTTTTTTCTTTGGTTCGCATATCCTTTACAGTAAAGGATAAGAAGTGCTTCATGGCAAGATTTTTTTTTTTTTTTTTTGTTTCTTTGGTTCGCATATCCTTTACAGAACATCGCTGTCAACATCAGCATCTTTCAAGGGACGCAGAGGTGTTTCCAAGGCACCAGGGCCGGGTTATATACTGGCCAAGACCTATTGACGCGTCCTCGTCGAGCGTCCTGGGCAACAGGTCCCTTCGGGGTCCTGGCTGAAGTCAATAGGATCGCCTATTCCTCCGAAGTCGGAGAGTGTCTGCCTGTATGGCGAGGAACCACCAGTCTGCACACCAATAAGCCAGACATGGGACAACGGATACTCACGCAAAACTCAGGTCCTGTATGACATCACACTGATGTTGGACAACAGGATGCCTTCATCCGACATACAGGACTTTGCGTTGGAGCTCGAGCCAACGAACACAAGCAAGCAAGCAAGCATCTTTCAACTGATTGTTGATTTCTTGGCAAGATTACGCTCAGAAGTTTGCCATTGTTTTCTGAGCGGCCGGCTCACAAACCTGCGGCGAGAACCGAGAACTCGCGCAGGTTACGTTACTCGCGAGAATAAACGGAATTACGGAGACAGACGTGGTAGTGGGACACCTAGCTAATCTACAAGCTTAAAAAATCAGTCCATGCATTGGAAGTAGTTGTATATATGGTCTACTACTGTAGATCAAAGCGCGGCGAAACACAATTTCTTCTGTTTATTCTCTCTCTCTCTCTCTCTCTCTCTCTCTCTCTCTCTCTCTCTCTCTCTCTCTCTCTCTCTCTCTTTTCTCTCTCTCTTTTATCTCTCTCCCCCCTCCCCCACACCAGACCAAATCCTTCCTTTGTTTTGACTTTATGTTGTCAATAGCCTAATAATCTACCATTTCTTGTACTGCATATTCAGTGAACTTGTTTTTTAAACGTTTGCTTTAGCCCAACTGACAGGTGTAGGGGGTTGAACCAAGTACCTCGGTATCAGCACAACGGATGTCTAAGAGCGGGTGCCCCAACCATTTGACCATGTTATGCTGACTTCCGGTCATTATTGTGATCAAAACTGTATTACCGCTATAATGCACAAGAAATGTTTACATTTATTCCACATTTACTGCATTATAATATAACATTTGTGATAATTTATCACCGGCGTATTCGATAACTGATTTAGAAGTTTCTAAATTATATATGCAGTAATCATTTTCAGATTGTTAAAAAAATGTGTTGGGTAGGTTTATGTTGTGTGTGAAGGGCTGGTGAAGGCGAAGTCATGAATATGTATTTGGACTGGGTCAATGACTTCTGGTTAGAAAGTCTGGACACGTGTTGTGTACTCTGAATGAAAGTAGTTCTACACTGATAGACTAACACCCACGCGCTCACATGTTTTCTGTGTACTACACCTTTCTCTTGGCCTCTCCTACTCCCATCACTATATTGTTTTATCTGTTTGTTAATTGTGAATTAACTCTTTCTCCTAAATATCTGTCTTGCTTCTTCTTCTTCTTTCGTTCGCTTGAAATATGTCTATAACTGCAATGCTGCCTCTTGTATGAATTGAACTGTCTTTTTCAGTTCACACAGCGGTCCATAGAGTTTATCTTCCAATCTGTCTGGCTGATTTACGTTTTATTCTATCTATCTGTATGTTTTTAGATTTACTTTTTCGCCTGTTTATTTTATGTAAATAAAATAACTAAGTTGTTTTGATTTTTAGAGGGAGACAACTGCACGTTATTTTCTCCTCACTTATCTTCACTAGCCATGTTTTAACCCATACATTTAACATTAATGAGGCAAGCAGCATCCTGTTGTTAGCTGTATTAATAATTATATCCTTCACAAGTCTCTCATCTCATCTCATCTCATCTCATCATGTTCCTCTTGTACCTTGCGGTGTCGAGGTAAAGTATAAACAGCGGGAGAGAGCCCGCTTATGGGCTTCATGTACACATATCCTTCACAAGTCCACATGGCTAAACCGTCAACGTAGATGGAGGTTTCGCTTAAAGTCGCTTAAAAGTCGCCAGGGTCGACTTCATTGCACCGGGTTTTTATCCCATATGGCTCGGTCTTGTTCCGCAGCGCGGAAAGCTTCGCACAAAGCACGAACCCCTTGGGGTGGGGGAAGGGGGGAGGGGGGGGGGGGGGAAGGGACACCTTGAAGAGACATTTTCTTGCTGGTTTGTCCTTGTACTTTTGTCCTGGCTGTTTTGTTCTCGGGGTAGTGGTCCATGGTTGAACCATTTGTACACTTCCCCGCACGCCTGCAGTTTTCGTAATTTTAATTTAAACCCATCCTTCCACACTTCCAGAACACTATTGTGTGCTTTTTCTCTTGAAAGGCATCCCCTGTTTGTTGAGCTTTGTAGGTTATTTGATCTTTTGTGGATCTGTACTTTCTGAAGCTTGCTTATTGTGGAATTCAGATATGTTTTTCCTCAAGACGCCACATTAGAGTAGTGTAGAGGGAGGAAAGCCAGTGGTTTTTTGTGGAGGTGGAGGTGGAGTCTTATAGCTCGATATAGTCTATATCTGTATATTAAATATAGGTATAGGTTAGACATAAGACTATATCGAGCTTACATTTTGCGCCAATAAAATTGCGATTTATCAGTTTTAAATTGTAATTAAAATTTAACTTCTTCGCTTTCTAACACTGGTTTGTATCTGTCTCTTACAGAAAGAGTTTGTTGTGTCTGATGTATAGTTAGGGTTAGGGTTAGTAAGAAAGAGTTTGCTGTGTTTGATGTATATAATCCTTTATTTTCCTTAGGCTCTTCTTAGGCGTCCATCTTTAGTTACTGTGATAGTCCAAGGAATTCAAATAATGCGTCTCAGGAACCCCCCGACTTTGTTTTTTTTTTCAAGTTCTTCCTAGGGGTGATGGTCGATGACCCTATTCGTTGTCTAGAATAGCACCTAGTAGGTTAAGGGGGACAGATACTTTACCTCCATTAGGTTGGAAAATCTGCCTAGTCAGCAGATATTATGGTGTTCTGTAATCAAAAAGAATGTTAGTGTTATTTGTTATGAAACATTGAAAGTCGGTTAGAAGATGTGGTAGCTGGTATTCAGGAGTTCACTAAGGCAGGGGTGGTTTTAAGAAAGGTCGACTTTATAACAGACAGTGGTGGTTGTATGTAGACTTACCGCTATTGCAGTTGTGAAATGCTAATGTGAGCTAGGAGTGGACACCGTAAGAAATGTTATTTTAGGCAGTCTTCGAGAAAAACCGTTGTATTGTTGAAAGATGGAACAATGAAAGGTAAGTGTAGCAGACATTGTGATATAGAAAGTTGAAGACGTCAGTCTTGGGAAATGGTTCTTTGCTGACGAATACTCAGATGATATCGAAACTATACCAGGTGGAACCATAGACTGACCTTACCATAAATGTTGTTAACTGTCATGGGTGTTTCAATGGAGCATGTGTACAATGAAGGTTTGAAGTTCTTGGTGCTGTGACCACTTTGTGTTAGAAAGAAACCAAGAGTGTGGAGAGCTGAGTCTGTATAAGGGTTTCTGTAGCAGATACGCTGAAGTTGGAGCTTTCGGTAATGTAAAATCGGGAAAGTGGTGACATTGATAGCGTCTTTTCAGCTAAAAGTTCAAGACACGTTTGACATAACTACAGAAGTTACAATTTTTCCTAATTTGGGTACCACATTTTTTCTTAACTTGGTCGACATAGTTCTTACTTTTCCATAGCTATTTCTTAGACTGGCTGACAGATTTTCCTAGCTTTTTATCACTTTGGACGACAAGTTTATAAGTTTGTTTGAAATATGTCTGTACTTGGTCAATATTTTTTCACATTTGGTTAACAAAGTTTCCTACTTTTCATAAGTTTGGATGTGATATTTATAACTTGGGTCAACATTTTAGTTGCTGGCTAATATTTTTTCCTAGATTTTTATAAGTTTCGTCGAGCTATTTCTGTATTTGGCCAACATTTTCCCCATTTGGCTGAGAAATTTTTCTACTTTTTATAAGATTGGATGATATATTTATAAGTTTAATTGAAACATGTCTTTACTTGGAGAATATTTTTCACCTTTGGTTAACAAAGTTTCCTACTTTTCATAAGTTTGGACCAGATATTTATAAGTTTAGTCAACAGTTTTGTCAATTTGCTAACAAATCTTTCCTACATTTTATAAGTTTGGATGCGCTATTTCTTTACTTGGCCACTATTTTTAGTCTTTGGGTAACACATTTTCCTGCTTAGGTCGACATATTTTTCTAAGTTTTGTAAGTTTGGCTGAGATATTTCGTAACTCGGCCACTATTTTTCCTACATTGGGTACCATATTTTCTTATATCAGTCGACATTTTTATAAGTTTGGATGAGATATTTCTTTACTTGGTCAACATTTTTCACATGTGGCTAACAAATTTTCCTACTTTTTATAAGTTTGGTGGAGATATTTATAAGTTTGGCCGATAATTTTCACATTTAGTTAACAAATTTGCCTACTTTCTATGAGTTTGGACATGAAATGTCTTTACTTGGTGAATAGTTTTCACCATTGGCTAACACATTTTCATACATTTTATAAAATTTGGATGCGATATTTCTTTACTGGGCCACTATTTTTCATCTTTGGCTAACCAATTTTCTTACTTTGGTCGACATGTTTTCCTACTCTTTGTAAGTTTGGTCGAGATATTTCATACGTTGGCCAATATTTTTCCTAATATGGGTAACATTTTCTTATAACGGTCGACATATTTATAAGTTTTTCCATCGTTTTACCTATTGCATTACTTTGGTCGACATATTTCTTGATGTTACTAGCATGTTTTTTTACTTGCTATAAGTTCGGATGGCGATATTTCAATACTTGGCCAATATTTGTCACCTTTGCGTAACAAATTTTCATACATGTTATAAGATTAAACGAGACATCTATAAGTTTGACCGATACTTTTTCCTATTTGGCTAACAATTTTATTACTTTGGTTTACGTAATTTCCTACTTCGGTTGACATGTTTCTTAGTTTGAGCAATATTTTCACCATATGGCTAACAAATTTTCCTATTTTTTTAATAAAATTTGAATGAGACATTTATAAGCCTGACCGATATTTTTCACATATGGTTAACAAATTTTCCTAATTTTTATAAGTTTGGTTGCGATATTTCTGTATTTGGCCGACCTTTTCCCCATTTGGTTGACAAATGTTCCTACTTTTTTATAAGCTTAGTTGAAATATTTATAAGTTTGGTTGAAATTTGGCCAAAATTTTCACATTTAATTAACAAAGTTTCCTACTTTTCGTAGGTTTGAACGATGTATTTCGTTACTTGGACAATATTTTCCCCATTTGGCTAACAAATTTTCCTATTTGGCCAAGATATTTTCCATTTGGTTTACATATGTTCCTACTTTTTATAAGTTTGGGTGATATATTTCTCTGTTTGGTCGATACATTTTCATACTTGCTTAACAAAGTTTCGTACTTTTCATAAGTTTGGTGGGGATATTTCGTTACTTGGTCAATCTTTTTTCTCATTTGACTAATAAATTTCCCTACTTTTCATAAGTGTGGACAAGATATATCGTTACGTGGTCAATATTTTTTCTATTTGACTAACAAACTTTCCTACTTGATTGATATTTTTCCCAATAGGTTAACAAATGTTCCTACTTTTTATAAGTTTGGACGAGATATTTCTGTATTTGACCAATAATTTTAATATTTTGTCTAACATATGTTCTTATTTGACGGTTGAAGTGGTACATAGAAGGTGTACTTTTGTCTGGTTGTGAAGTGTGGCACTGAGCAGGTACACTGAAAAAACATATATTGGTCTTGGAAATGGCTTTCTGGAGAAAGATGTAAAGACACTATGGACACATAGAAAGGAAATGAAAGTGTGGATGTCTAATTTGTTACGTGATAACGTCGCTGGTTATGACGGCGGACATGTGACCTGTCATGTTACGTGCATTGCCTAAGGTTGAGTCGGGGCAGTTTGTTGTGTTTGTGTGCATCTGTTAACATCCACTACCCACTCGTCGTTGTCTGACCCGATAGTTGTTACGTACAGATACGACTTCCCCGACTAGCATCGGTGATCACATCTCTGTACTATGAGTATGAGAAAGGCTTAGTCGGAAACTGATTAGTTGTTTACACGCGCGTATGGGGTTTTCGAGACCAGTTTATGTTGTGTTGATGCCCGGGTGTCCTTTGGTGTAACCCGGTAACACTAGGACTACACGGCTATAGAAAAGAGAGAGAAGGGTGTGACCATTTTACCCTTCGGATGCAGTGTTGATGATGCAGTGTATTCACTCCTATACACAGTGATCATCATACGTTAGGTTCCCTGACTCGACAACCGATAGGACACCCTTTTTCTATAGTTTCCCTCTTAACCACGTGTCTCAGATGTACCATTACCCCTGTGACCGGATGCGACGCCGTCTTTGAACGATTGGGTTATTAGCCACGTGTTCCACGTGTATCGTTATGCGTGTCACTGGATGCATCGCCATCTTTGACCGGTTGAGTCATTAGCCACGTGTAGTGGCTGTACCCTTATACATGTGATCGGAAGCAGGGAATTCTTTGACTGGTTTTAGCCAATGAGCCCTTGTCTCGGCTGTACCATTACACATGTGACCGGATGTGAGGCCATATTTGACCAGTTTTAGCGAATGAGACGTAGTCTGGTTGTAGCAATTACCCATGTGTGATAGGGTGCGACGCCATCTTTGACCGGATGTAACTATTGTCCATGTGTGTCGACTGTACGACTAGGTGCTATTGACCAATGCAAAATCAGTGCTCGAGGCGCTCCTGTTGGGGAAATTACCAATACTAAGGACATTACTTTCTGAACTTAGCAGTCGGCATAACGTCTTGATCATGTCATCGCTCACTTTAACCACTACTGTCACTACAGTAACTCCCCCTACAACTTAAGGGGTCACTTGACCACCCCTTGATACTTGACCACTACTCGACCAGTACTTGAACACCACTTGACCAACTCTTGATCATCACCATGTCACTAGACCTACTTTCACCGCAATTTAAGTAGTCACTCGACCATTTACCACTACTTGACCACTACTTGAGCACGTCATCGATCACTTTAACCAACACAGGTTCACTACACGTACTTTCCCTTACAATTTAACTGGTCACTCGACCACTTGACCACTACTTGACCCCTACTTGACCACGTCACTACTTAATTTATCCATCACTGTTTCACTACACGTACCTTACCCTACAATTTAAGTGGTCACTCGACCATTTGACCACTAGTTGACCATTGCCTGATCACTATTTGACCACCTCATCGATAACTTTATCCACTACCGTTTCACTACACATACTTTCCCTGACAATTTAAGTGATTACTCGACCACTTGACCACTACTTGACTACTGCTTGACCACCTCTTGACCACTATTACCTGGTACCCACCCCTTACCACCAAATGATACTACACCATATCCATTACAACCGACTAGTTTACTTTTTACGGTTTCATTTGTAAAACGTGTGATGTTAGTGAATAAGTCACTACGACCCTCTACATAGGGCTAATAACCACCCCTTATCAACTAATTTCATTAAACCATACCCACTATGACTACTATCGCCATCGCCACTATTCCGTCTATTCGTACTGATGTACACCGCCAATGTGCTAACAGTTCAAAATATTTTAATACACCACTCACCAACGTTTTTACAACCCGTTACTTAATGACTTTTCCGTATGCACCCCTCCACGTCTGTTATGAACCGACCACCGTCACACCCGCCGGAGATTTTCCCACACTTGCCGACGTATAACTCCCCGGTATTATCTTCCAGACTTTCCCACACTTCCCCGCCAAGAAAATTTTTTTATAACTTTGTTTATACATAGTTTATTAAACTCCCGTGTGTTGCCGGGGCCCATAAGGGAAGCAAAGAATAGCAACACTGTAGCCTACCACGCATGTCGTAAGAGGCGACTAAGGAGGCTTGATAGTTCCGTCGCCCTGCTACTGAGTGAGTGCGTGGCGCGACACTGTGAGCTGTGAGTTTCGTGTGAAATGCTTTTGAATCTGCCTGAGGATGTTTTTTGGAACGTGACTGAATGTTCGGAGTGATGGCAGGTGGCTATGTCCCAGAGTTGACCGGTTTTTGCCTTATGCAGAAATGCGTGGCTGTTGGGCTTCTGGTTGACTGCCACTGCCGTCGGTGATGAACTGTATGTTCGTGGACTGTGTGGGTGAACATCTAGGAAACATTCAGATAGGAAAATGACTACGATTCCTTCAGAGATGAACTGGGTGTTTCGTGGGGGACTGGTGTGCTGACATTCTGGTGGCGGCATTATGCACAGTGTATCTGTGCGGGCTGTTGTTTGAGTTATTAAAAATTATTATATACCTTACTTGACTCGTTTGTTTGTTATTTTAAATGCTGTTATAGTACCTACTCTGATGAGTCACTAGACCACACCCACTCTGATGGATCACTTGACCGCACCTACTCGGACCACGCCTACTTAAACAAAATGAGTTATCGCCCTTTGTGGAGGTATCTATAAGACTCCACCTCCACAAAAAACCACTGGCTTTCCTCCCTCTACACTACTCATTAGCCTCTATTTATTAATGTGTTCCATTAATTTTCCTACACAGCTGAGTAGACTGATACGTCGATAGCCATTTTCGCCCCGGTAGGTCTAAATTATTCTTTAGAACTGTATTAATATAGCCTCTTCCCATGCTTGCAGAACTATTCCTCTCTTCTTGCTGTAATTAAGCAGTTCTAATAGTTTTTAAAAATTTGTTTATTAGCACATAGTCCAGTTAGCATTTTATGAGATTTCTTCTTTTTGAGGCCTCTCATTGCCAGTTACTCCATATTTAAATGTGCCATCATATATTCCGTTACTAGCCGAGTATTATTATTTTTAAAATTATTATTATTATTATTATTATTATTATTATTATTATTATTATTATTATTATTATTATTATTATTATTATTGTATATCTGTTTGTATTTTATAGCATTTTCTTGTTCTCCTGTGACATCAATGTAGTTTGCCGTTGCATAATACTCCATCAGTGCATATGCAACTTTTCCTTGTAAGCTATATGTTCCCTGTTTAAGTGTCACTGGTTTTTTTAACGGGCCTTCCATTATCCATGGCATTTACTAGTCTTCATAATTGATGTCCATTTCTGTCCAAGTTAAGGTTTTCGATATGTTTCTCTCTAACAGTCTCTTCTTGTTTGATTTAGTGTTCGTGTGTATTTTTCTGAGGTGGCTTCGGGAGAGATGTTTGCATCGATGGTTTCTTCTTTCTTGCTCTGCTGTCATCCTGACACCCTTGACCTTGTCCTCCGCGGCTTTTGCTCTTGCGGAACGTACGCTATATTAATTACACGTTTCAGCAGTCACTGCCTGCTAATTGGTCAAGCTCATGGCGATCAAGTTGTTTTGGAAGATGTCTCCTGTGCAGAAAGATAAGTGGGGAAGAGGGGGGGGGGGTGTACTGGTGCATCATCTTCGTGGATAGAAATTTGGTTAATCTGCCTTGCTGAGTAATTGGAGATTTGAATCTTATTTCCCAGTCTTCCACTTCATGTCCTCTGATCTCGGTATCTGGATAACCCCCATCTTTCTGTGTGGCTGTATATTTTGTAAATTATGATGTTTGTATTCCTGTAGTATTATATCAATCTGTATTATTGGTGCCCGATTGCAGGACCGTGCCGTGCTATGATACAGAGAGGCGGCCGCATCAGGCGCCATCGTAAGGGGTGGCATTTCGGAGACTTGAATCGTTCTAAGAAAATCTACCGCACGGCTTTGTCTGGTTGAGTTTACGGAAATTTCACTGTATGGTTTTGGAATATGTATGAGTACAAGACCGCCACCTTTGTGTCCTTCACAGTATACATCTGTGTTTGCTGTTGTATAGATACCTTTTCAATGTTTTCTTCATAAATGAGATTGTCTTGGGGGGCTTGTTTCTTAAAGACTCATTCAGCGTTACAATGTAGTATGTGAAGTGTCCTGTGTGATTGGCCAGCGATTGTTACCTTATCCCGCCATGCATTGAGTCTAGATTGCATCATCATTTAATGTGTTGCGGTCGCACTGTTTTGTTAAACCCGTGGCTCAGCATTATTGACTTTGACAAGCGTCCTTTTGGGTTAACTTCTCTATCCTTTGGCTGTCCCCAGACTACTTACAAGGCAGTAGGTTTTATTTAGCTATTCGGGCTTACTTTCCCTAGCCCCTGACTGTTCCCAGTCTACCAACAAGGCTGCAGGTTTTATTTAGCGTGTATGGATTTACTGTCCCTAGCCTATGACTGCCCCAGACTACCTACGAGGCAGCATGTTTTATTTAACTTGTACGGGTTTACTTTCCCTAGCCTTTTACGTCCCCAAGTTAAGGACGAGAAGTCAACATTTTAATCCAACTGACTGGTGTAGCGGTTGAACCCGCTATCCTGCCATCAGCACACTGGAAGTTTTAGAGCGAACGCTCTTATCTATTCGGTCATTGTGATCTCAGAGCCGACCATAATCTCTGTCGTTTTACACATTTATCTGTGATTTACTTCGCCTCACAATTGGATACCAGTGATTTCCGTGGGAATGCGAAAACGAGCAGCAATGGTGCCAACTGTGCTTTGTGTGCATATTATGGTGCCAGCTGCGCTAAAGTGTGCACATTATGGTGCCAACTGTACTCATGTGTGCATATTATGACTGGCGTATCTTTGGCCAGGGAAAATATGCGTCTAAAATCATGTTCCAAATATGGCCTAAAAGATATATAATCGAGCTGCAGTCTGTATTTTCCTGGCAGTGTCACCCGGGGGACTGAGGGAACTGCTTAGGTAATCTGGTTCTGAATGCCGTTACGCGTTCTTGGAGTGGAGGTTGGAATATCATTTCTTGTTTCAGTTGTGTGTCTCTGGATATAGCCATTCTTTGTTGTGGGATATTTCTGTTGGAATCAGTCTAGGCAAGCGTTGTAGGCAAATTGTGTATTCAAATGTTGTAAGCAAACGGGAAGTTTAGATAAGCTTCATTCGCAGAAGATAAGTGAATCATTTTCTGTCTCTATGTATATTATGTACATCCGATTGTTCTTATTGTTATGCTGATGCCACTGTTAAGGAAAAAGGACGTTCCTTGAAAACGAAGAAAACAGAAACAATAATTATATCAAAGAAAAATAAAACACACATATGAGTAGTATAGTTGGGGCCGCATCCACGTAATTCAGCATCCAACATGGATGCGTATATGTTTTATGAAGGTTTTGGTGAGTTGGGTAAAATCGGATTTTTTTTTTGGTGGGGAGAAAATCCCGGGTCTATGAATTTTTTTGGATGGCGGGTAAGTTTGTTTCTGTAAAAGTAATTAAGGTAGTGGCGGTGTATGAAGGTGGCGGGAGCTCGGATGAAGGTGGGGTTGAAAGGGTAGTTGAAGGGATGTAAGTTATATATTTTGTTGGACGTGGTTACAAAACGTAGGAACGGGGTATATGAATGATCTGTTAAATATGTGGTTTTAGACAACTATGCGTGGTGAGATGTAGTGAAAGCGTGATGTATAAACTTCCAAGGGCGTGGTGTGACGGATAGGTGTGTATGGTCTCTGCCAGTGAAAATAAGACAGTAGAATTCTTGTTTAGGCGGGTGATGGTGGGTAAGAGGGCAGAGGTGGGTGTAATGAAAACGATAAACGAGGGTTCCAACCAGCACCACATTTATGGCCTCGTAGTCGGGAAAATTCTTGATGGTTGGTTGATGTGAGAATGTAGTCTGTGAAAGTAATTAGTCGAAAGTAGGAAGGGGTAAAATCGGTACCAAGTGTGTTAAATGTGGGTAAATGTGTGATGTTAAGTGTAGGGCGATAGTAGTGTCTTAGTGAAATTAAAGGGTGGTATGTTCATAGTAGCTTATTCACCGATTAGAAATGAAATCTTATAAAGTAGTAATGGATATGGTGTCATTTGGTGGTAAGGGGTGGGTATTAGTGGTCGATATAGGGGTGGTCATAAATGAAATAAGATAAGAGGTGTAGAGGGTCATTATAATCTGAAAAAACTAGGAGTCTGGGATTAGTAATATATTGCGATAGGAGCCCATTCACGAAAAATGAGCCATAGGACCAGAGCACTCGCGAGGGCTGGAAATGTTGGAAGTCTTGTTTAGGATGGCGGGTAATGTTTTTGTTAGAACAAAAGGTAGGAACGCTTTAGGCGGGTGATGGCGGGTAATTTGTTTTTGGAAGTGGTTACAAAAGATAATAGCCAGGAGTTTGTGTGGGGAAAATGTATGAATGGGGTTGGTTCATTAAGTGAAGAAAAACGTTGATGTGTTAGACATTGGGAGGGTGTACAAAAAGACACATACACCTAAAAGACAAACGTACACCTACAAAGACATCAGCCATACACACATAAACACATCCATACAATCAGGAACGCCTATACTTCTACATTCAGACAGACACACAAGTACAACGAAGCAAACAAACAGACACACAAGAACAACGAAGCAAACAGACAGACACACAAGTACAACGAAGCAAACAAACAGACACACAAGTACAACGAAGCAAACAAATAGACACACAAGTACAATGAAGCAAACAGACAGACACACAAGTACAACGAAGCAAACAGACAGTCAAACACAAGCGCGCACATATGTACTTGTGTGTCTGTCTGTTTGCTTCGTTGTACACAGCCAATTACACAAGTCCTACACTCGCTATCTTCAAACTAGCACTCTCGCAAAAGCTATACACTCGCTCTAGAAAACACAACGTCCTTCCCCTGAAACTGTCTGAGTCCCGTCTCACGTTTCTCAAACTGGTCGGCAGGTACTGGACCGCGTGCCTTTCGTGACCACCGTGCTGTCTTAGCAGTCACGTAGTACTGCAGTCCGTCCGTGTTAGGTTAGGTCAATCAGTGTAATGCCTCTAGTCCGTTCAGGGCAGTGTCCAGTGAACTTATGTCCCCTCCTATCACTCGGTCTTGTCCTTTAGGTGTCCTGTCTATGACGTGTCTGTGTCCCCACCTAAATCCTGTCTCCAATCTATCTACTGTCCTGTAGATGTCCTGTCTTATGACCCCTCTGTGTCCTGACTTATGTCCTGTCTCTAATCTATCGACCATACTGTAGACGTCCTTACATATGTCTTGTATATCGTTATCTCTGTAGCCCTGGCTCTATTCTGTCCCTTGTTCTCTCTATGTCCTGTACCTATTCTCCCAACGCCCTGACAGTCATCAAGTGCTATATTAAGCAGCTCAGGCGATCATGTTCCCATACAAACATCTTTGCACCATGTTCTTGAAAAATTGTGCCCCAGCCGACATAAATCCCAAGCACACACAGTGCAGACCTGGATAATAATTCTTGACCAGGAACCCAATAAATAGTTCTTCTTACCAGAAATTATTATAAGAGTTAAAGCATACATAAATGCATTTACAACATACAGTACAATATTGTTCTTCACAATATAAATTCGCCATATATGAGATCGGTTTAAGCTGCTTGCGATGTGCATGGAATGAGCAAGTTACGGTAGGTATCAGAATAAAATCAAGTACACACGCCTTCTCTGATGTGTCTCCAGCTTGTCTTGTTCCAGATGTAGAGGTGTTACCTTTCCTCTGGAGTGAACTAGGCAGGCCGAGAGAGGGATCATGCTGCATGGGCAACACATGATCTCTATATTTTAGCCCAGGCTTTGTGCTATGGAGAGGCAATAACTCCACCCCTGGTCTTAACCGGTCTCGGAATCAAAGCGAGAGGCAACTGTTACGGGTTATAAGTCCCTGTCAGCTGGCGTAGACATGGGGCGCCACGCGTTGCCTCTGATGGTGGGAGATACCTACAGGTGTCACTGATCAGCTACCGCCCGACTCAAGCTGGGCAGCCCCCGGCCAATTGGGTGCTGATCCGTCACAGCCTGCCTGCTTCAATGGGTGCTTGGGGCTAGGACAAAATCTGAATTGCAGGCTGTAAAACCAATGCACCAGGTACTAATAACAAGTAAAATAGAAACCCCAAGCTACGGCTTGCAACCTGGAACGTGAGAACCATGTGTCCAGAATTTTCCACTGACCTGACCAATATTAACGATGTGAGAAAAACAGCGGTGATTGATGCCGAACTCAATCGTCTTAACATTGATATTGATGGCCTGCAGGAGACTCGCCTCGCTGAGGAAGGGTCACTCAGGGAAAACAATTACACCTTTTTTGGAAGGGAAGAGGGCAGGCAGAAAAAAGACAACACGGTGTGGGCTTTGCAGTGAAGAATTCGCTACTGGGAATGATTGAAATTCCAGCAGGAGGAAATGAAAGACTATTAACCCTGCGCTTGACAACCTCTTGTGGTTTTGCCACCATTATTACTGCATATGCACCGACACTCGCTTCCTCTGATGATGTGAAGGATTCGTTCTATAAGGAGTTATACTCCGTGATCAAGGCAGTTCCAAAATCTGACTACATTTATATGCTCGGTGATTTCAATGCTCGTGTGGGCAAGCACTCGAATTCATGGCCAGTGTGCCTTGGAAAATACAACATTGGTCGCATGAATGAAAATGGGTAAAGACTGCTGGAGCATTGCGCCAGTAACGACTTATGTATTACAAACTCTTTTTTTAAAACAAAAGAGCTGCATAAGGTCACATGGAAACATCCAAGATCCGGCCATTGGCACCAGCTGGACTTCATCATCACACGGAGACAACATGTGAACCATATATCATTGACTCGAAGTTACCACAGTGCTGACTGTGATACTGATCACTCTTTGGTTGTTGCAAGGGTTAGACTGAGACCAAAGAGAATCTCCACAGCTAAACACAAATCTAGCCCCCAGGATTAATATTATTAACACTCACGATCCTGAAAAGTGCTTTCAGTTTCAACAGCAACTTGAAGACGCTTTCACTGATACACCAGAAAATTGTACGGTAAATGAAAAGTGGGGTCAACTTAAGGAAACTCTTTATAAAACTGCCGTAGGGGTTTACGGCACTGTGGATCATAAGAGGCAGGTCTGGTTTGCGGCAAACAGCCAGACTCTGCAGCCCTTGATTGATAAGAAGAAGATAGCTCTCTTAAGAAACAAGGAAAGACCGGCGCGTAACACTCTGAGTGAGCTAAAGCAAGCTAGGAAAGATGTGCAAAAGGCTGCCAGGCAGTGTGCAAATGATTATTGGATCAAGTTATGTGAGTCTATTCAAATCGCAAGTGATAAGGGGAACATCAGAAGCATGTATGAAGGAATAAAGAAAGCCTGTGGTCCAATGATCAAAAGAAGTGCACCATTGAAAACCTTGACTGGAGAAATCTTAACTGATAAGAAACAGCAGATGGACAGATGGGTAGAGCACTATTTGGAGCTTTACTCAAGTGAGACCAAACTAGCGGATGATGCCCTCAACGCCATAGAGGCTCTACCAACTCTTGAACATCTGGACACACTTCCCACCATAACAGAAGTTAAGTGTGCTATAAATGAACTTGCATCTGGCAAGGCTCCAGGTACGGATGGGCAGTGGCGTCACTGGGGTTGGTGTCACCCAGTGCGGTAAACTCTTGGTGTCACCCCTCTAGACTTTCACCATGGTCTTCTTCCGAGTGTTCCTGTACCATATATAATCGCATATAGTAATGTTTGTAAAATAAGTCAAAAAGTTAATAAGGACATAAGAAAGAAAACAAATTGAACAATATAACTTCAATACTTCAGGTAAAACATAAATAAAGAACTTCGACAAACTCGGACAAAGTTAAATTTTTGTTATTTAACATTAAAATTTCTGTTATTTAAAATTAAAAGTTTCCCATCCTGGTCTTCAAAGCTGCAAACTTGTCAATCACATCATCAAAAATCAATATCTTTCACCATATCACTTTCAATTGATAATATAGCCAGATCAGAAAAGTCTGACTGTCCCATGGTTGATCGCAAATAGTTCTTTATAAGTTTCTGTTTTGAAAAGCTCCTCTCACATGAAGCCACAGACACACAGATAGTAAGAAATAGTTGTAGGCTTAGTGAGAGTATTGGGAGACATTCAAGGAAATCCCAGTCAACTATGAATTTTAAATATCAAATATTGACCAGTCTTTGGCTTTGTGGATATCAATATCTGCTGCCTTCAGGTGTCTTCTCAGCCTTGGTATTTCTTTTAAAAGCTCTAATTCGGATAGCTCATCATAGAAAGTGGTCAATTTTGGAACTGACACCAGCACTCTTCTTCAGTTGCTGATAGGAAGACTCTCGGCTTGAACAGCCTCAAACCTATTTGCTACTTCCTTGATCGCTGTTGAGCTGGTCTGGAGTTCAGAATGAAAACGATCAATACACTCCAGCATCGCCCTATTGTTTTCTTCTTGCATAGTGAGTCCAAGCATCTGAAGCATCTCTGAGTTGTTCCCCTGCCATTCTCTTTTAAACCCTTAATCTTCTCTCTACTGTTATTCCAAATTGGTCTGCTTTTAAAAGTGCCTGTTCAATTGCATGCTCCACTAAGTGACTGCGCTTCTCCTGCAAAAAAAAGTCTTAATGCCTCTAACTTGGTCACTACTTTGTCAAGAGTTAAGCCTTTAGTCTGCAGATACTGCTGTGTAAAATTAACTTCCTCAAGTACAGCAGCCCAAAAGTAAAGGTAGCACAGAAACGTGAAATCACAGACAGCAGGTAAAAGACCTTGTGCTGCACCTCTTGTTTCCACATTTTCACGAGGATCACATAGAGCTTCAATCGCCGCCACACATTCATCAAACTTATCTTTCCCCCGGTTTAACAGCAGCATGATGGGGCACTCCAGCGTGTTGTTGATAGCCTTTTAATCGACATTGCAGTGTGTTAAATTTAAAAACATCCCATCGATGGGTGGAAGCAGCAAAAAAGGGAAATACATTCTCTCAAGATTTCCCAAAAAAATGTTACACATAAAGCATTTTCAGAAAAAGAGTGTTGACCACACAAGTTAAGCGAATGGTCCACGCATCCGTTAAAAATAGCTTTCTTATTCTTTCTTTTCAGAATGGCTTGAACACCTCCATGAATTCCAGACATTGTGGCAGCATTATCATAACCTTGAGCTCTGCACATCATTATGTCAAGTCCATCACTTTCTAGTTTTTTTTAAAATGTCTGAACTGAGGTCATCAGTTTTTTTTCCCCTTTAAAGGGAAAAATCCTAGAAACACTTCTCTCACTTCAACTTCCCCATTGTGGATTTTCACATATCTGATCACCTCAGACATCTGGTCAGTGTGTGATATGTCAGGTGTGCTGTCGAACATAATTCCAAAATACCTTGCAGCCTTTATATCATTTACAAGAATTTCCTTCACATGATTTGCCAGAACAGTTATAAATTCATTCTGAGTTTCTGGTGAAAGATAAGATACGGATGCTTTTACTGTTACAGATGTAGTTCGCTTTAATCTCATTAGGTGCTCTTTCAACACGGGGTCATATTTAGAAAGCATCTCAACCATCTCAAGAAAGTTTCCTTTATTCAACGAAGATGCATCTTCCTTATGGCCACGAAATGCCAGATTTTGCTTAGAAAGAAACAATGTGATATCAAGCAACCTGTGCAAGATATCCCTCCATTTTTTTATCCCTATCCATTACAGCAACACTGTCGGCATCAATTGTTTTGTGCAGCTTAAGGCCTGCTGCCAATGTTTTCCATTTTTCAAGGCAACCTAGATGGTCATCCGATATCTCATGATTATGTAATTTTGGGCTCAGCTTCCACCACTGCTGAAACCCAGTGACAAATTTTGATGTTTGTTCTGTTACATTAACAGCAAAGAGTCTGCAGCAAAAGCAGTATAATTTCTCACTGACGAGCGAGTAAACCATCCATGACCGCAGTTTTTTCACCCTTTGGCATCGTCTTGTAGAACCATTCTTTTGACAGCTGGCGCACATCTCCTTTAGTCTTTGCACCTTGCCTTGTCACAGTACTGAAAAGGCCCCTCCTTGTTCTGAAAAGAACAACTTCCTCTTTTGATAATTTCAACTCGAAAATGATCTGGAACTGGTGCATTCCAGAAAGAAGCATCAGATAAAATATTCCAATTTTTCTCATCCACTTGACTCATCACATTTACAGTATCATGACGGAATCATTTTCAGCATGCATTTCTGTTTCAACTTCATCCACTGCTATTTCATTATGTATTTCTGCATCAATCTCGTGATTCTCTTCCATTTCTGGCTCTAGTTGCTCTTTTGAAGAATGCATGCTGTCAGCATGGGAGGAATCCTTATCAATTGTAGATTGAGGAAGAACGTCTTTTGATGAACCTTGTCCATCACTTGGTCTCTTGACATATTGAAGCATGAATCCAGGTAGTGATTTTAGTGATTCACATCTTTTCTTCTTTGCTTTTCGCTGCTCGCATCCCCTAGGCCTCTTTGATTTGTGCACTCCATGTGGCATGATGGAATTTCTAAAATAATAAATTTTGGGACTTAAAAATATACAACTAAACAAAAAAATATAATATCAATATATAAAATCTGTATAAATAATTATAATCAAAACATTTATGATTTATTCATAATTTAATAAATATAGTTATTTAGGTTAAATTGCGTTGTTTACCGTAGAATTAAAATGTAATTAAAAAATGATTATGTACACTAAAAAGAACCGTCTAAAAAAAAAAACTTGTCATACAAAATATTAAATATTTTATATTGTCCATGGGAATTACACCTTTTTTATTCATTGTAACAAGTTTGAGTGGATTGTAACTTTTTTACTGGCTAATGGAGTATTGAACATACCAACCTGCATACGATGCGGATGGCAAATGCTGCAAGGCACAATTAATGGATTCATATACAAATGTAACCGGGGGTCAACAATATTCGTTGCAACACTTCTTCTTAACTTTTATCAGGAAGTTTTGTCGCCAATGCACGACTGTCATTTCATGACATATATTTTTTATTTTATATTGCGAAAATTTCTGGCGAATGTCATAACCGCATCAATTATTGGGGGGGGGTCTGGGGGGGATTTCGTGTGGGAGTCTCAACAGTGACTCGTTGGTTCGAAAAATTACACAACCGTTATTTATTTTTCTATTTCCATCTTTTTAATTAAAAAAATTAAAATTTAAAAAAATTTAAAAAATATATTTTTCAGACAGATAGAAAAACGTGTGTATGCCGTAATTATTAATTTATTGTAGTAGTAAACTACTAGTATACTATAGTATAGTAATACTAACTTTTTAAAGTGAAGCCTGCCGCTGTTTTTCCTCCTTTAAAATTTATGCCCTGATCCTAGTTAATTTACTTTAAAATATTTATATTTAGTGATATTGATAAAATTATAAAAATTTCGAAAAAAATAATTATTTACATAAAAAACGAACCTGTAAACAACGTCTGTCATTTTCTGCAACCACGTGACTCCACACGTCATTAATTGGCGCGTTTGCAAATGACCCACGATTCTACTCCGACTCCGAGGCTCCGAGCAGCTCTGAGCTCTGAGTCTTATTCATTTAAGCACCAGACGCTCTGCATGGTGGCACCCTGTGCCTGCTCATGTATTTAACAATGAACGGTTATGAAACCCGACTAGACAGAGCTATGTCTGCTTTGTCAAATTTGCAATTTTTTTATTTTGGTGTCACCCCTTGATGGTGTCACCCGGTGCGGGGCCCCCACCCCCGCACCCCCCCCAGTGACGCCCCTGCGGATGGGGTTCCAAAAGAGTTTTTCAGGGGTGGGCAAGACAACCCCCCACTACAAAATAAAAACCAGCTAAAAGAGCTATGCAGGCGGAAGGACAAGTCCCACAGGATTCCAAGATTCAAGCATCATAACACTGTACAAGAACAAGGGCGACCGGAGCGACTGGCAACAACTATAGGGGTATCTCACTTCTGTGTATTGTTGGAAAAGTATTTGCCAGAATTGTTCTGCGCAGGACTTTAAGTCCTAGGAGATCAAGTCTACCCCGAAATCACAGTGTGGCTTTCGATAAGAACCGGATCTACCATTGATATGATATTCTCATTGCGACAAATGCAAGTAAAATGCAGTGAACAGAATCAACCACTGTTTATTGCCTTCATCGACCTCACAAATGCATTTGATTTGGTCAGTCGTGAGGATCTGTTCAAAGGCACTAAAGAAGATTGGCTGCCTACCAACTCTTCTGTCCATTGTGGAATCAGTTCCACACAGGCATGAAGGGTATAATCAAGTTTGATGGTGCAACTTCTGAAGAGTTTGAAATCAAGAGTGGAGTTAAGCAAGGTTGTGTACTAGCTCCCACCCTCTTTGGAATATACTTTTCACTTCTACTGAAATATGCCTTTCGTGATCAGGATGGTGGTATATACATTCACTCACGCTCAGATGGCGGCCTGTACAATGCTCAGAGATTGAAGGCCAAGACCAAAAGTAGGAGGGTACTGATCAGAGAGTTGCTTTTTGCAGATGATGCTGCAGTTACGACCCACTCTGAGGAAGAATTGCAATGTCTACTATCTGCATTCTCCAATGCTTGTTCTGAATTTGGTTTAACAATTAGCAAAAAGAAGACACAGATTATGTCACAAGGTGCACATGGGGTACCATCAATCTTTATTGACGACGCCGAACTAGAGATGGTAGACCATTTTACATATCTAGGATCAGTGGTAAATAGCAAATTATCCCTAGATCAGGAAATCAACATCCGGATTGGTAAGGCAGCAACAACAATGAACAGGTTAAGAAAAAGAGTCTGGGAGAACAGGAAGCTTACTGCCAAAACAAAAGTCTTGTCTATCAAGCCTGTGTCCTTAGTACTCTTCTTTATGGCAGTGAAACCTGGACAACTTACTCACACCAAGAGAAACGTTTAAACAGCTTTCATATGCGGTGTCTGCGAAGAATTCTTGGTATTAAGTGGCAAGACAAAAAATAATCACAAATACTGAAGTATTGGAAAGATCAGGTTGTGTGACGGTTTATTCCATGCTCAGTCTTCGTAGACTTAGATGGATAGGACATCTTAGGAGGATGGATGATGGTAGAATACCAAAGGATATCTTTTTGGTGAATTACAGATGGGTAAGAGATCTCAGGGTCGGCCTCTACTACGATACAAAGATGTGTGTAAGCGGGACATGATTGATACAGGCATTGATAATGCACATTGGGAGCAAGTCGCCGCTGAACGTGTTGCATGGAGGGCAAACTATCAGAAATGGAATAAAGACAAAGGAGAAAATTATTGCAGATAAGTCACACACCGAGCGTGTGAGACGTAAGATGGTGCATGATGGTGGAAATGACCACGTGTTCACATGCACCCACTGTCCAGACAAAGGGAGATACAAACCTGCTGCCTTGCAGATAAAAAAAAAGTCGCTTAAAAGTCGATTTCATTGCACCGGGTTTTATCCCATATGGCTCGGTCTCTTTCCGCAGCGCGGAAAGCGTCGTACAAAGTACGAACTCCGTAGCACTAGCGACGACCCACAGGAGCTCCGAACAATTTAACTCGTGAACCGAAGGACGCGGCCCGGAATCGAATCCACAACCTTCGGAGCCCGAGTCAAACGACTTGGCCACGGAGCGTCCCTTGCCTTGTAGATAGACTGAGGACAGTCAAAGATTAGGGAAAGCAACACGAACAGATGCTTGTCAAATTTGGATGTATTGACGTAACAGTACACCGCAATTCACCACATGATATCACAAACACAAACACACACACACACGCACGCGCGCGCGCGCACACACACACCACACATTCACATTTTATTTAAATTTGTATATAATAATATAACATATGCGAGTGCATACACGATTAAGTGCCGAAGCATAATGTACAGCTAAATGTGACTTCTCACTTGGATATATCGTCATACAAGGGTCATCGTACTGGTCTCCATGGCCCAGGCGTTAGGGCAGCTTTCTCCGTAATCCCGTTTATCCACGTGAGCAACGCAGCTGCACGAGAATCGTAGCGGTTCTCGCCGTGCCAATTACTTACGGGATATGTGAGCCGACCGCTCAGAAAGCAATGGCAAACTACTGAGCGTAATCTTGCCAAGAAATCAACAACAGCGGTAAAATGCTGGTGTTGAGACAGCGATGTCCTGTAATAGGACTAGTAGGATGTGCGAAAAAAAAGGGCCATCGTGTTATTTGTTTTGTTTCGTTCTATCTTCCGCAATTTTAATGCACAGGGAACAGAAATTTACATTATAATACTTGTTCATTTGATCGTGTGCCATGTTTAGTCCAAACCTACATTTTGCTTTGCACTGATAAGTTAAGAAGTTGGTCGAAAAATAGCACATATACAGTATAACCTTCTCTACACCTGTTTGTATACGCAACACCGGAAGTATAGTACGAAAGCACAGTAAAATCCAACTAAAGATGTCACGGAAGATAGTTTATTGGGACCGTTAATTGTCTAATCACCGCCAGCTGCGAGACGTTCACTGTGTTGTTGGTATGACGTACAATACTCACGCAATTGTGCTTGTTTTCTTGACGGCTTTGCGTGGATGATGTCCTCACGTTGGCATTAATTGTGCGTGGTCATCTTAGAATGTTGTTGTTCTTGATAGGATAGAATAATTGAACTGGGGAGAGGGGGGGGGGGAGTGTTATTTACGCAATAACAGATTTCTTATAAAGTATTACGACAACAAATATCCGCTGTTTATTATGGTAATTTTCTCCCCCGCGGTTTAAAAAATGAAGGGGTGGACATGAAGTGGCATCTATCGACTCAAGAAAGGGTACATATAGTTGAAGTATTAAAGCGTATTATGCAGTTGTCTTATCAGTGGTTGGTGTTCTCTTCAACAACCACAATCCACCACCAAGTGACCAGTCGTTACTCCTGGGTCAGTAAGACCCACCTATTTTTCGGCACTGCCAAAAGCGAGGTCCCATGTAGCACTTCGGTATTCTACAAAGGAAGTGTGAGATCAGGTCCTCAAATTCCAGGGTCCTGCTTTAGGTCTGTTCATGCCTTCAAACAACTAGATCTCAACCTGCAGATCTGTCCAGGCCCTAAACCTCAGAACTCAACATTGAGATTTGCTCAAAACTCCCAAACTTCAAAAGAAAGCCGTCAGATTTGCTGAGGTCCCTAACTCCAAAGCCCAGCCCTCAGAAACTCTTCAGATCTCGGTTTTTCAGACTCGTGCCGTCAAATTTGTCAACTTTACCAAAGGATTCGACACTAGTCTGACCACAAGAAGCCAGTACAAGAGCACTAAGCAATGGACCACACAGCAGTATCTCCAACGGACAGCATATCTATCCACAACGCAGATGCGGACGTCCGTATGCTAGCTATCATGGAAAGCGAGAGAAAATACGAGATGTGACCTACTTCCGACATTCATGGAACGCAATGATCCACGTAAGAGCATTATTTTACGCAACTTCTTGTTCTCTGTAGCACCCAATTCAAATACAAGCCTTCATCTACCTCACACTGATTGATTGATTGTGATTTATTTGTTGATCTAGGAACCGACATCACAGCATTCGGGGCATTCCCATAAGCGCTCCGTCCCATCCTCAGCAGCCAGCCTCACACTAAACTGTCATATAGCTTTTGCTGTCTCGTTAGTTCCTTCAGCTCGTTAGTTCCTTCAACTCATTAGTTCCTCCAATGTCTTTCCCATGCTATATATTTCTGCATCTAAATCTCTTCTCCGCATTGTGTTTTAGGCGGGCTAGCGATGTTGATAGCGAACTGCGCTGGTAATGTGATGATGATGATGGTCGGATGCGGGGTTGATGACCGGGCTTGTCGCTTGCCAAAGTGAGAGAAAGATTATCCATCGAACTCCCCGTGCACTCAAGCCTATACAATGCGATGACGCTAAAAACCGCAGACCTATACTTATAGCAGCAAACTCTTCCGGACACATCGGGAAAACAAAGCGCCTCGTCAACCAACACAGAACTGGCACTATTAGCCACCGGACGCTGATGCATATGCTGGGGGGAGGATCTGAGCACCTATGGACATGTCCGGAGTGCAACGAAGATACCCCAACTGATAACTGATAACTGATAACTGATCTTCCGGACACACATACAACTGAAAATTATACGCACAGTAAATTAAAGAACCGTTTATACCCACAAAAGCGAATAGGACTTATGATGCCTGATCCATATTACGAGGGTAAGTTAATAAGTAAGTCACAAATGGCTGTAGAAAAATAACTAACTATGATAACAACTTGAAACCAATTTATTTTTATACATACATTGTCCCGTTATTTCTGAACATAATTTCCACCAACATTGATGCACATTATCCCATCGTTTCACCAGTTCTCCAAACTTGGCTGCATAAATCTACGTGCCCTGTTTTCATTTATCTGCCATCCTACAGAACTGTGTGACTTACTTATTGACTCGCACCCGTAACTTTTTCTACCCAACTATGCACCGCTTTACGGGAAATGGCTAGGGCTAAGTCCACTGAAAACCCACCTTGGCGGGAGACATTTTCGCGAGTGACGCCGAAGTTGAATGTGAAGTGAAAACGTGGTTTAGAAAACAGAGCACGCAGTTCTATGCAGCCGGTTTGGGAGGACTGATAAAACGATGGGATAAGTGCATCAATTTGGAGGAAATTATGTTGAGAAATAAAGGGACAATGTATGTATACAAATAAACTGGTTTCAAGTTGTTATCAGATTTAGTTATTTTTCTACAGCCATTTGTCACTTATTAACTTACCCTCGTATTTAAATAGATGAATTGACACTCGCTGGGTGGGTGATGTGGTCAGTTAAAATGTTAGTTAGCATATCGTTTACAGGACGCCGCATACAATCCCAGCATTTCTGACCGTTGTGACTCCTGGGCTATGTTACGTACAGGAGTTTGCCATTGTTTCTGAACGACCGGCACTCATACCATTATATGCAAACCAAAGCAAGACGGTCTGCTGCCAAATCTCCCTCAGCTGTGTTTCGCAAACCCTTCGCCACTGAGCCGGTGACGTGGTCAGTATTACTGTTCACCAGATTTTTGTTTTGCGATCGCTGGCTATGAACTCAAGCGTAGTCCACATACACTATTTTATAGTAGTGCTGGACTAAATTTTGCGTGTGGATTAGCTTTCCCTTTTAACAGTGTCCCTCGCCATCAGGCGAACCCACTCATACTTCAGAAGTACTCGTAATTTACGTCCCCAAATTTTTAGTCCAGCTGTCCGGTGTAGGGGTGAACCCCTAATCTCGGCATCAGTACACCGGATGTTTAAGAACATGCGTTCTTACCCATTCGGCCATGCGGACCTTGTTGAAAAGATGTTAGACTCGTGCTGGTCAGAACAATGCAGAGGTCAACCAGTATTAATTACCTATACCATAACACCAGCAAATAAGTTAAAGTCACATTTTTCAGATCATGAGTCTTTCCCGAGGACACGTGTGGCAGTCAGTCGTGGGCCATTTCACAATCACTACAGAAGAACATGTGGGCGTCTGAGTTGAAATGGTACAGAGAAATTCTTAGAATTTTCGCTGGCTGTTGAACGAGGGGACGGAAAGCATTAATGGAATGCCATGAGTGCAGTGATGTCGGTTCTTAGCTAAACTCAACTGAACTCAACTCTTTGAATACATTGATCACGAAGAGGAAACAGACTGAAATTATACAAGATCTGAACATTGTAGAAATCTGATTCATAAAAAGTATATTTTCTGGGAAAATATAGTACATTGATCATATTACACGCTGCAGTGGCTTGGGTGGCTTGGACATAATAATTATGGTGCGCATGGTTCATGGTAGAAGTGGCAAGGGTGGGCCAGCACAAAGATGGGCACAGGTCATTGCAGACACCTTGGACATGAGGGTGCATGCGGCGGAAGAACTGGCCGAAGATCGAGAGGCTCTTCGGCGCGCAGTGATGAGAGCCACGTTCTGCAAAGGATCTACAACATGTAGGTCTTGGATGTTCACTTTGGCCGTTGAATGAGCCTTCTCTGAGCCTTCTTCTACGCAGGGTCTCTCTTGGTCTTCCCCGTTTTCTTTTCCCTACTGGTGACCATATGAGGGCTTGGTTGGGGAGTCTTGTCTTGTTCATTTTGAGTACATGACCGATGTAGTTACAACAGCGTTTTCTTATAAAATTGGATACAATATATTGCTTAGTCTCTTGTCTTATTTGCGTATTGGTTCCGAAATCTGTCCAGTGGAGGTTTAGAATTCTT
Source organism: Cepaea nemoralis (assembly GCA_014155875.1). Lineage (NCBI taxonomy): Eukaryota > Metazoa > Mollusca > Gastropoda > Stylommatophora > Helicidae > Cepaea > Cepaea nemoralis. The sequence goes on along the minus strand of JACEFZ010027359.1, from coordinate 39,632 downwards.
CTAAGACATTTGTTCTCAAAATTGTCTAATTTTTTTTATCTAAAGCTACCGTTGATTTCCAACTCTCACATCCATATGTTAGCACTGCAATCACACAAGAGTTGAAGATTTTTAGTTTCGTGTTTTTTCTTTTTTTTTGAGTGTCTGTCTTTGACTTCCAGATGTTTGACAGTTTATTGAAGGCACCAGAAGTAAAAGTTGCCTGCTTGATATTGACAACAACGTTCAACGAGTATCGATTGGTCTAAATATATGGGTTTAGCACCGTATGCCCAAAAACACCCCAAGGCGTGGAAAAGAGTCCTTTGCTTTAGCGTTTTGTTTTCTATTGTCTTGAATGCACATTTCTCCAACCGAAATGAATTCCCCGCTTGTGTCATCAAAGTCGTGTTGTGGATATCGATTGCTGTAAGTGATTATCCCGGAAAATGCGATCATTTACGTCATTCGGTCATAAACACACAGCTTGGCCTCCCAGTTTGATCACATCAACAAGGATGTCCGCGGGCTGGAACAGCTGGGTGGGACACTGGGGTAATGATTAGTTGGTATATAATACGTGGGTTCACGTAGGCCAGTTATGAATGAAACAAACTTTCGTGTGACTGGGCCAGATATTTTGCCGCGCGACGAGGGAAATTACTTTACAGGTGTGTGTTCTGTTAAATGTTTAGTTGTGGTTCGTGAAGTTTTTGGAATATATTTCTTGTTTATTTAATATGTGGTTTAATGCTTGGTGTAGATTATGTCAGAGAAATAATTTCGTAAGTCTGTTAAGATTTGGTTTAACATTTCGGCTACATTTGACCTTGTTAGATAGGCAAGTTTAATTCTGTAATGCAGACTTCTGTGCGATTTGCGGGATTTCCAAAACCAATCATTATTGTTTGCATAGTTAAATTCATTATATGCAATATTTAACTCATGAAATACTTGCGATCTGTTTAAAGAGTCCTATTCAATCACTCTGGTGTCGTCTCCACAATTACAGTTAAATTCATTATATGCAATATTTAACTCATGAACTACTTGTGATCTGTTTAAAGAGTCTTATTCAGTCAATCTGGTGTCGTCTCCACAATTACGGTTGGTCGCAATGGATCTCCAACACTCTGTGTCTCATCCCTTGATTGAATATTCTATCAGACTGCTGTTCGACCATCTTTTGAAGTTCTTTTAAAGTTATCTCCCCACTTGTATCGCTGTCTACCTATTGCCCGCTTGCCTTCAACCTTACTTTCCAGCATGGTTTTTATAAGGTTATCTTTTTTAACGTGCCGAAATATATCACTTGCCTCTTTTTTTTTTTTTTTTTTAATTCCTGTCATTCACTCTCTTTCATTCCCCGTTTTTCTAGAACTTCTGTATTTGTTTGTTTGTTTGTTTATTTTTTTTTTTTTTTGGGAGTTTGAGATTGAAATGGATATGCTGAATAGACACTGAGAAAGCTACATTTCAAATCGGAAAACATACCCACAAACGATTATTTATAGCCTTTATGTTTCTTATATACGACCTGGGGATCTTTGCTGTTGCTGAGGAGTTGGTGCCGCTGTTATATTCGATTTCCAAACGCACACGGTGTCTTTGGGTTGTTCACCCTTGTATGCGAAGGTATGCCTGTGTGTGTTTCCGGGACCCTTAAGAAGTTAGTTGCTATGATCACGATAAACATTTTTTGGGAGTTTGAGATTGAAATGGATATGCTGAATAGACACTGAGAAAGCTACATTTCAAATCGGAAAACATACCCACAAACGATTATTTATAGCCTTTATGTTTCTTATATACGACCTGGGGATCTTTGCTGTTGCTGAGGAGTTGGTGCCGCTGTTATATTCGATTTCCAAACGCACACGGTGTCTTTGGGTTGTTCACCCTTGTATGCGAAGGTATGCCAGTGTGTGTTTCCGGGACCCTTAAGAAGTTAGTTGCAAATTCTTTACAGGACGTCGCAGCCAACCCCAGGCATATTTAGGTTGTTTGTGATTTCTTGCGAAGTTTACGTTCAGTAGTTTGCCATTGCTTTCTGACCGACCGGCACTCATACCATTGTATGGAAAGCAACGAAATGTGGTCTGCCTTCCAAATTTCCCGCAGCTGTGTTTCGGACGCGCTATAAGGAGAGCAAACAATAATAGTTAAGTTAAGTTGAGTTAAGAACCGAAATCACCGCACTCAGGACATTCCCATACGTGCTCCGTCCCCTCGTTCAACAGCCAGCTATCAGTTATACTACTAATCGTTCCCACCGCTATCTGATTTAAAGTTCTCCTGGTCTTCCCTCTCAGTTTTGAGATTCTTCCAGAACCCCTGCCGATCCCCAGCAATCTCATTATTTCTACATACGGGTTCTCAATCTGTTCCCCCGTCTTCTCCACCTGGTCCCACAAGCGCACGACCACCTCCCCCCTGTCCATAGGTTATCTACCACCAAGAGGTGCATTCCCTGTGAGCCTATAAGCCTGTGTCACCCCCCCCCCCACCCCCGCATGGCCAGGGCAAAATATCCATAAATTCTCACAATCTGTGACCTTTGAAGCGACGATAGCCATTCCACACGAAACATTCCTTTCTCCACCTTACTAAGCATACTCTTGGAATCCGTAATGAATACAACGTGTGTTGCAGTAGTCTCCTCTAACCAACGGAATGCCGCTGTTACTGCCTCCACCTCTATTCTCGTGCTGGAGGCCGTAGTCTCATATGCGCAAAGAATAATAACACAAGGTAAACTACCATACATGTTGTAAGAGGCGACGAAGGAGGGTTGGGCTTCCCTTTTCCATAGAAAGACTATAGCTGATACCCAACCAACCGCGAACATGTGCATAGATAAGTGGTGGGGAAAAGAGGGACAAGAATAACTAAGCCGACTAAAAGGAAAAGGGGCTTTTCTAGAAGAGGAAGGACGCGTTGTGGAGAAAGCTGCACATGGTCTTCCTTTTACACAAGGAAATGTCTAGATGTTAGAGCTATGTATAAACTGGGTGAAGACAACACAGGCGGTGGAGGAAATGAATAATATGAGGGAGGACATTAACGGGCCTTCTGAGAACATCCACACAGGTCAGTCCTTGAAGTGAACACAGCCTTCGCTGCCAGAAGCAGACGTTGTAAACTTTCAGCCACTCCACCCCTTTTCCAATTTTTGCCCATTAACCCTACCTGTTCAACCCCAGAAGTGAAGTTATAATTAGGGCACATCCTAAGTTCAGAATGAATAATCTGACCGAATCAATCACAATTCAGATATTAATTTTAAAGGGGTTGCTGTCCATAAGAAGTTTTTTTTCCATATCCCTTACAGGACGTTGCAGTCAACACTAGCATTTTTCAGCTGCTGTTGATATACTAGGCAAGATTACGCTCAGTAGTTTGTCTTTGCTTTCTGAGCGAGCGGCTCACATACCCCTAAGTTAACGACGCGGCGAGAACCGCTACCGTTTCTCGTGCACATCACGTTACTCACGAGAGTATACACGATTACGGAGCAAGACGTAAACCCTTAGGTCAGGGAGACCTGATGGGGAGTTATACTCCTTTAAATATAAAGAGCAATACTGTGCGAACGGCTGAAGACGATCTCAGATGTAGCGAATTTCTGTTGTGAAGAACAATTTGTTTATCCCCGGCAATTTTTCTTCTTTGTCTCTTGTCTCTTATAAGAGGAGCTTCTGATAATAAGAACTATTTTTGAGGTCCCAGATGAGTTCCTCTTATCAGGTCTGCACTTATAAGTTGGACCAGAGATCTGTCTCGACCAGAGGTCACGAATCGGACTGAGATTGTTATAGTGCAAAAGCAAGGGAGACTACCGCCGATGTTACAAGCAAGGGAGATTAGCACCGATGACACAGCAAGATAACTTCTGTATTGATATATCCTGTTTTCGTGATGATGTGACGGAAAGGGTTGTAAGCAGATGGCGTGTCCGCGAACCAGGTCAGGACAAGTTCATAAATATTGCTTGACGGATCTAACCACGTACCGGGCCAGATGGCGATCTTCACATGGTTTTTCTGTTAACATTGATTGTAATAATAATAATAATAATAATAAGTCTTTATTTTCAAAGGGTTAAGAATTGGGCACGCAGGCCCGTCTGACATTCTGCCCTTCTTCTCTATTTCCTCTCATACATTCTTTCATTCAACATCACTCATGAAGCAACTTTTGACAACAAAAGAACATTAAAACGCATGAAAAATAATCAATAACAAATGACTCACTGAGGCAGTGTTTAACATGGGCATTATAAATACCTAAGGAGGGTTTAACGTGCCATACATAAGGGAATGTTTTTTGGCTAGTTGTCGTTTGAGATAAGTTACCATTATTGTTTTTTTTTTGTGTTATTTGTTATGGGGGCATGTAGTCTGTACTAAGGTAGTGTTCAAACAGGTTGCGAATGTATGAATCATGATTGGTGGTGTCTTTGATTTCTTGTGGAAGATTGTTCCACAACTGAGCGGCAGAGTATGCTAAGCTTGTTTTATATAAGTCTATCCTAGGTTTAGGGACATGAAGTATATTTAGTCGTTCGCTATGTCTAGCGTTATATTTAAACAATGGCCAAAGGTAGCTTGGAGCATTTTGAAATAGGATTTTGTGAATTAGTTTGGTCTTATTAAAAAGCAGGCGCTTGTGGAGTGGCAATAACCGGAAACGTTTATATAGGTTAGAATTGTCGGTAAGCTTTTCACCATTAATTAAACGCACTGCCCTTTTCTGGAGTGAATATAGGCGTTTTGTTATTGATTTGGAGCATCCATCCCAGGACTGTGGAGCAGTAATCAATATGTGTTTGTATATGAGAAGTATAGAATATCTTTCTTGTGTTTTCGTCAAGGAAATTTTTAATTTTGGCAAGTTGGTATACTTTTTTGGCTATTTGTTTAACTAGAGCATGAACATGTGAGTTAAAAGTTAGATTTTGATCTATGATAACACCCAGTGTCTTGTGCTCGGTGACACTTTCTACAGGCGTGCTGCCAATGTGCAGCTGAAGAGTTCTCTGCGAGTTTAGAGTGTGAAGTCTTTGCCTGGTTCCTATTAACATAGACTTTGTTTTAGTAATGTTAATTTGCATGCGGTTTGCATGACTCCAGTTAACTACACTATTTATTTCCTGTTGCAAGGATAATTCTAGCACATTACGATCAACAGCGTTTGTATATACTGTGCAGTCATCAGCAAATAGATCGCAGGACGACGACAGATTTAATGGAAGATCATTTATATAAATGGCAAATAATAGAGGGCCAAGAATAGACCCCTGAGGTACTCCAATATTAATGGTAATGGCTTGAGATAAAACTTTATTGTGTGATACTACTTGCTTTCTGTCTAATAAGAATGATTTTATTAATGTCACTATATTAAAACTTACTTTCATTGTTTCTAGTTTTTTAATTAGAATAGTATGATCTATCATATCGAATGCTTTCCTAAAGTCTATAAACACCGCTCCACATAGAGTATTGTTGTTAATATTTTGATGCCAGTTTTCTATCATGTTTGTTAGTGCCGTATGGCAAGAATATTTTGGCCGAAATCCTGACTGGCTGTCAACTATCAGTTTATGGCGAACTAAGTGATCTAGTGTTGTTTTGTTGATGTGCTTTTCTAGCGGTTTGGATAATGAGGATAATATGGAAATTGGTCTATAATTACTCATGAGACGATCGTCTAGAGGACCAGCTTTTAAATGAGGATACACTTTAGCGATTTTAAAGGCTGATGGGAAGTGACCTCTGGTTAGACATTGATTATATATAAAAGTTAGTGACTCGCAGATCGCCGGTGCAGCATGGCGAAGGATCCGACTACTAATTCCATCTAGTCCTGATGAGTTATTGTTTTTTAGATTACGGAGATGATTACGGTAATGTTAGTAAGAAAGTAATAATGGCTTCTGGCTAACTTCCGGTGTCCAAAAATGGGCTGTTGTGGAGGTTTTTTCCCCTCCGCATATCCTTTACGCGACATCGCTGTCAACACCAGCATTTTATTGCTGTTGTTGATTTCTTGGCAAGATTACTTTCAGTAGTTTGCCATTGCTTTCTAAGCGGCCGGTTCACTTATCCCGCAAGTCACCAACGCAGCGAGAACCGCCACCCACTCTCGCGCTCTGCGTTACCCTACGTGGATAAACAGGATTACGGAGAAAGTCGTTCAATCCCTGGGCCAGGGAGACATTGATGTTGTTATGAAGACATAAACTGGAGAGCTTGATGACAACTGGCATGACTGAGGGGGGAATGAACAAGTCGAAGGTAAATATCCAAATGGCTTAGTAATATGGCATAATCGATACAAGAACACGATTCACGACTCTGGTGATCGTGTGAGATGGAGAAACATGACCGCGCACACTTATCGGCACGGCACGTGAGTAGTACTAGGGGGTCTCTATCCCTCGGAATGTGGCATATTTTGTGGTATGAAATGTGTCATAAAATGTGGTATGACGCGTGGTATGACGATGCCGTGTGGTATGAAGATTCATACCACCCGGTCGAATATTCTTCGTGTTTTTCCTATATGTTTTTTGATTGTCTGTGGGTTAAAAAAGAATTTTAAATGGCCTGTAACTTATGCAAGGTAGTTGGTGATATTAATCATGTGTAACAGCGGCGGCAGGTTTGCTAATTGATTCAGAAGATGTCAGCCGGTGTAATGAATTAATTAGGTTCCCGTTTGTATAGACGACATAAGAGGTGTCAGGTGGTCGACAAACAAGCGGAGTCGGGTGGTAAAGTGAGGGCAGTGTCGGGATGCAAGACACTCAGCATGGTCGGTCGGACCAGGTAGGCTCGAACCTAATAAAAATGCGTGACATGCGTAACTAGGTGATCATTCGTAGTCATGGATCCTAGATGGAAACACCCGTTTACTTCTTTGATCGCGGGCCCAACGGGATGCGGTAAATCCGTCTTTGTACAACAGTTCCTGACCCATCTCCCAGACATGGTCGTCCCGATGCCAGAGGAGATTATATGGTGCTACGGAGAATGGCAAACCATGTACGAGACTATGAAGGGTGTTGTATTTAACGAGGGACTGCCCGACGTGGAAAAATGGACAGGTGATAGACGTCGGCTAGTGGTCATAGATGACCTAATGTCCGAGACAGATGATAGGGTAAACAAAATATTTACTAAGGGTAGTCATCATCGTAACCTCAGCGTCATGTATATAGTCCAGAACCTCTTTGGTAAGAACAAAGAACAAAGGACAATCAGTCTGAATTCTCATTACCTAGTCGTGTTTAAGAATCCTCGCGACGGGGCACAAATTACGAGTCTGGCCAAACAGATGTATCCAGGCCGCGTGTCATATGTTCAAGATAGTTTTAAAGACGCGACAGCGACTCCACACGGGTATTTGTTATTCGACCTTCGACAGGAAACACCGGATCAGCTCCGCTTACGCAGTCGTATATTTCCTGACCAACACCAAGTTGTCTACGTCCCCAAGTAATATGTCCAACCGAGTGAAACGGCACGGGGCCATGTTGCGCTTTCTGGGTGAGGCAAAGCCAGCCGCCGTAAAGGCCGTAATTAAAACGGCTTCCCCGGAGCTCGTCCAATCAATATGTGAATGCTGTCACAATGTCTTAAAAGGGAATGTTCCTCTGACCCGAGTCAGAAGCGCCGGCTGCAGCGACACAAAAACAGTCTGAGAGCGCTCACGGGTAAGAAACTGTCGCTCAAGAAAAGGAAACAGATTCTCCAACAAGGTGGTTTCATTGGCGCCTTACTCGGCCCCATTTTAAATGTACTGAAAAGCTTGGTGGGTTTGTAATGGCTAAGAAAATGCTCCTGATCGACCCTCGACTGCTAGAAAAACCTTATACACCACCCGACACACTAAATGATAGCCTGCGTGACTTGGACCAACAAATGCGACAAGTCTTGGAAAGTGAAGATTTACCACCGCGTGAAAAAGCCCGAGTATACCAACAAACCTTGCAACGGTACCTGAATCGACTAGATCAGTACAGACACAAGCCTTTAGGCCTAGTGGATATCAAGGAACAAAAACCCGAAGTCAGGACTTTACCAGCAACCGTCGTCGAGACATCCAGTCAAATAGCCGAGACACCTAGTCAGCCTATTCAAGTAAGCGAGCCCAAGAGTCAAGTAACTGTCCATACGCCATTAACAGTCAAAAGTCAACTAGTCGAGACCACTCCGCCGTATAAGCTCAGGCGAAGCAAGAAAAAGAGTAGGATACCTACACCCAAGTGGGAAAAATGGCCGCGCAATTAAGAAAGTATTACTATGACCCTAAGAAACCCGGAGCCTATGGAGGGGCCTCCGCCTTAAAACGAAATACTAAACTGAAGAAAATAGAGGTTTGGTTACGACATCAGGACACGTATACCTTGCATAAACCGATCCGTCGTCGTTTTCAGAGACGGCAGACCATAACGGGTGGGATAAATCAACAGTTTCAAGCCGATTTGATATATATGAGACTATTAAAAAGAGACAACGATGGGTTGTCGTATCTCGTGACGTGTATCGATGTGTTTAGTAAATATGCCTGGGCCATTCCAATCCAGAAGAAAACGGGAAAGCGCTGCTGGAGGTTGTGAGTAAAATCTTTGATGATAGACAACCGATAAATTTTCAGACCGACAAAGGTTCGGAATTTGTCAACCAGACCTTCTTAAAATTTCTGAAAGATCGAGGTGTGCATTTCTTTACTACCGAGAATGAAGACATTAAGGCGGCTATAGTGGAAAGATTCAATCGGACCCTGAAAGAAAAAATGTGGCGTTATTTCACCAAGACCAATGCACTGCGCTACGTTGACGACATAGATAAACTGATCAGAAACTACAACAATTCATATCACAGAAGTATTCGCATGGCTCCCAGACAAGTCAACTATACTAATCAAGAAGATGTGTGGAATAACTTGTACAGTAAGACAGACATGTCGAGAAAAGTACATTTTACACCCGGGGACAGAGTCAGACTGGCGCAACCCAAACAACCTTTTAAAAAGGGTTATATGCCGTCGTGGACAGAAGAATTGTTTACCGTCAGTCGCATAAACCAGACCAGTCCGGTGACATATGTACTAAAAGACGATTCGGGGGCAGAACTACAAGGATCATTCTACCGCGAAGAACTTCAAGCAGTCGGAGATAAGCAGGTGTATCGGGTTGAATCGATCTTACAAGAAAGGCGAACGAGAGGTGGTGGTAAAGAGTATTTAGTGAAATGGTTTGGCTATAATTCGTCATTCAATAGTTGGGTCTCAGACCTAACTAGATACCGAGACTAAATGGACGAAGACATTGTGGAAACTACTGTACTGCGCCCACAAAATAACTCACCCAGCGAAAGAACCTCATTCTGGCCGTTTTTTGGTCAACGGGTGCCGCGAACAGAGATTGTCTTCTTCTGTCAGATGGTAGTTATATATACCATCATTGCTGTATCACTATTCAATCTGTCTCGAAGCGACATCGAAGCAACCGAGGGTAAGGTGTGGATTGCGCTAATGAGTAGTTGTCTGGGTTACATGTTACCTAACCCTAAACTATGAGTTTCTACGTGACATTACCGAGCAATGCTTCACCGAATATGTTTCCCAACAACACTCCAGGTCACTATTTCGTCAAGTTACCGCAGACTATTGAGGTGAGTCAACAATACGAAGTGGGTCTGGCCGAAATTCAATTTCCCAACTACTACTGCAACGTGCTAGAGAATGAAGTCTGGATAAGATACACCGCACCCAATGGAGAAGTAGTAAGAAAGACATGCCCCCCAGGTCTCTACAACTCACCAGACACATTTATAGCTGCGCTGAATCGCCTAATGAAAGATCGGAAGGTGGACGACCAGCTCTGTGTTCTATTCCATTTCAACAAGGCAGCAAAGAAAGTCAGTGTAAAAATACTCGAGCCCGGGGCCACTGTTACCTTTAGTGAAAAGTTGCATGAGATATTAGATATAATTGAAGCTGAAGGGGGGATAGATGTAAATAACGATCTGCAAAATGTCTACGTCTACTGCGATCTCATAGCGGCAAGACCAGTCGGAGACGTCATGGTCCCACTACTAAGAACGGTCCCGATCATGAATCAGCTCTCGAACTCGGTGTTTCGCGCCTACGACAAACCCCACTATGTCCCACTGAGTCGGTACTCCTGCGACATGGTGGAAATCCCTTTAACCACCGATACGGGCACAACGATCTCATTTACAGCTGGAACTTCAGTGCTAACGCTACATTTTCGCACTCGGAAACAGAATAATGGTGAAATACGTGGCGCTACGTCGAAATCCCAAACTGTACGAAGACTTTTACTGCAACCAAGCTGGACATGGCATGCCAGTGTTTGTGGGTGGTCGGAGTCAGAGAGGACGTGGTATCGGTAGTTTCTTCAGTGGTCTCGGTCGCACGATTCTACCCTGGTTAAAGACAGGCGGTAAGGCCTTACTCAGAGAAGGTGTCGGTACCGGACTGAAAGTGGCCCAAGACGCCTTAGCTGGTAGGAATGTTGGGGAAGCCTTTAAAGAACACGCTAAGCAAGCCGGTCAGCGCTTACTGAAAGGAGCTATCGAGCATGTTAGCCAATCAGGTAGCGGTATTAGAAGAAAGAGACGGGCAGCGCCACCTGGTAAACCTAGTAAACGTATAAAACTAACCCCCGCAGCTCGCCGAGCTCATAAGAAGAAGTATTCGGATATCTTCGCATAATGGCTCTGATTCACCCCAACTCTTGTGAGTGTCTTCATTCTGGTCTGGATCTGTTCACTGTGCCTCCCACACAGACGGCGGTAGAAGAGGGGCAGTGTGTGGAGATACACCCACTCGCGTCACTAGCTCCAGGCGCACCTATAGAATTTACCATCTCAGGTGCCAGTGAAGAGTATCTGGACCTGTTTAATACTTTCTTACACGTCAGAGCTAAAGTCACACTACCCAATGGTGACAAACTACCACCCACGGCCGACGTCGCTCCAGTCAACTATTACCTCCACAGTCTGTTTTCTCAAGTAGACGTCTCACTCAACGACACGCTAATCACCCCCAGTGAAAATACATACCCGTATAGAGCCTACTTGGAGGCCACCCTGAACCATGGAGAGGAAGCCAAGAAAAGTCATCTCTCAGCAGCCCTCTATTACTATGATACAGCCAAGTTTCTCCATGAGACTCAAGGTGATAACAACAAAGGATTAAAAACAAGACGAGAACTAGCCAGTGAGAGTCAAGAAATAGATATGATGGGTCGACTACACGCTGACATTTTTGTGCAAGACCGCTACATGATAAACGGTGTGGATGTGAAAATTAAGCTGACCCCTTCGAAATCCACCTTTAACCTCTTGGCCCCCGACGGTGCTGTTGGTTATTCATCTATTATAACACATGCCACTCTGGTGGTTCGTAAAGCCAAACTAAATCCGGCCATCGCTCTCGCCCATGAGAAAGCCTTGATGAGAGCCAACGCGAAACTACCGATCAAGCGTGTGGCATTGAAAACACTAGCTATCCCACAAGGAATGCTATCTCATACCCAAGACAATCTGTTTATGAGTCAAACACCCACTCGTATAGTGATTGGTCTTATTACATCAGCCGCCTTTAACGGTTTGCTGGTGGCCGATCGTCCATCGACAGTTACGTTCAGATACGTCAGTCCAAAGGTTTGAAAATTATAAGGATTAGCCTTGAAGGTACCGTTAAAGGCGGCTGATGTAATAAGACCAATCACTATACGAGTGGGTGTTTGACTCATAAACAGATTGTCTTGGGTATGAGATAGCATTCCTTGTGGGATAGCTAGTGTTTTCAATGCCACACGCTTGATCGGTAGTTTCGCGTTGGCTCTCATCAAGGCTTTCTCATGGGCGAGAGCGATGGCCGGATTTAGTTTGGCTTTACGAACCACCAGAGTGGCATGTGTTATAATAGATGAATAACCAACAGCACCGTCGGGGGCCAAGAGGTTAAAGGTGGATTTCGAAGGGGTCAGCTTAATTTTCACATCCACACCGTTTATCATGTAGCGGTCTTGCACAAAAATGTCAGCGTGTAGTCGACCCATCATATCTATTTCTTGACTCTCACTGGCTAGTTCTCGTCTTGTTTTTAATCCTTTGTTGTTATCACCTTGAGTCTCATGGAGAAACTTGGATGTATCATAGTAATAGAGGGCTGCTGAGAGATGACTTTTCTTGGCTTCCTCTCCATGGTTCAGGGTGGCCTCCAAGTAGGCTCTATACGGGTATGTATTTTCACTGGGGGTGATTAGCGTGTCGTTGAGTGAGACGTCTACTTGAGAAAACAGACTGTGGAGGTAATAGTTGACTGGAGCGACGTCGGCCGTGGGTGGTAGTTTGTCACCATTGGGTAGTGTGACTTTAGCTCTGACGTGTAAGAAAGTATTAAACAGGTCCAGATACTCTTCACTGGCACCTGAGATGGTAAATTCTATAGGTGCGCCTGGAGCTAGTGACGCGAGTGGGTGTATCTCCACACACTGCCCCTCTTCTACCGCCGTCTGTGTGGGAGGCACAGTGAACAGATCCAGACCAGAATGAAGACACTCACAAGAGTTGGGGTGAATCAGAGCCATTATGCGAAGATATCCGAATACTTCTTCTTATGAGCTCGGCGAGCTGCGGGGGTTAGTTTTATACGTTTACTAGGTTTACCAGGTGGCGCTGCCCGTCTCTTTCTTCTAATACCGCTACCTGATTGGCTAACATGCTCGACAGCTCCTTTCAGTAAGCGCTGACCGGCTTGCTTAGCGTGTTCTTTAAAGGCTTCCCCAACATTCCTACCAGCTAAGGCGTCTTGGGCCACTTTCAGTCCGGTACCGACACCTTCTCTGAGTAAGGCCTTACCGCCTGTCTTTAACCAGGGTAGAATCGTGCGACCGAGACCACTGAAGAAACTACCGATACCACGTCCTCTCTGACTCCGACCACCCACAAACACTGGCATGCCATGTCCAGCTTGGTTGCAGTAAAAGTCTTCGTACAGTTTGGGATTTCGACGTAGCGCCACGTATTTCACCATTATTCCAGGTCTGACTGTTTCCGAGTGCGAAAATGTAGCGTTAGCACTGAAGTTCCAGCTGTAAATGAGATCGTTGTGCCCGTATCGGTGGTTAAAGGGATTTCCACCATGTCGAAGGAGTACCGACTCAGTGGGACATAGTGGGGTTTGTCGTAGGCGCGAAACACCGAGTTCGAGAGCTGATTCATGATCGGGACCGTTCTTAGTAGTGGGACCATGACGTCTCCGACTGGTCTTGCCGCTATGAGATCGCAGTAGACGTAGACATTTTGCAGATCGTTATTTACATCTATCCCCCCTTCAGCTTCAATTATATCTAATATCTCATGCAACTTTTCACTAAAGGTAACAGTGGCCCCGGGCTCGAGTATTTTTACACTGACTTTCTTTGCTGCCTTGTTGAAATGGAATAGAACACAGAGCTGGTCGTCCACCTTCCGATCTTTCATTAGTCGATTCAGCGCAGCTATAAATGTGTCTGGTGAGTTGTAGAGACCTGGGGGACATGTCTTTCTTACTACTTCTCCATTGGGTGCGGTGTATCTTATCCAGACTTCATTCTCTAGCACGTTGCAGTAGTAGTTGGGAAATTGAATTTCGGCCAGACCCACTTCGTATTGTTGACTCACCTCAATAGTCTGCGGTAACTTGACGAAATAGTGACCTGGAGTGTTGTTGGGAAACATATTCGGTGAAGCATTGCTCGGTAATGTCACGTAGAAACTCATAGTTTAGGGTTAGGTAACATGTAACCCAGACAACTACTCATTAGCGCAATCCACACCTTACCCTCGGTTGCTTCGATGTCGCTTCGAGACAGATTGAATAGTGATACAGCAATGATGGTATATATAACTACCATCTGACAGAAGAAGACAATCTCTGTTCGCGGCACCCGTTGACCAAAAAACGGCCAGAATGAGGTTCTTTCGCTGGGTGAGTTATTTTGTGGGCGCAGTACAGTAGTTTCCACAATGTCTTCGTCCATTTAGTCTCGGTATCTAGTTAGGTCTGAGACCCAACTATTGAATGACGAATTATAGCCAAACCATTTCACTAAATACTCTTTACCACCACCTCTCGTTCGCCTTTCTTGTAAGATCGATTCAACCCGATACACCTGCTTATCTCCGACTGCTTGAAGTTCTTCGCGGTAGAATGATCCTTGTAGTTCTGCCCCCGAATCGTCTTTTAGTACATATGTCACCGGACTGGTCTGGTTTATGCGACTGACGGTAAACAATTCTTCTGTCCACGACGGCATATAACCCTTTTTAAAAGGTTGTTTGGGTTGCGCCAGTCTGACTCTGTCCCCGGGTGTAAAATGTACTTTTCTCGACATGTCTGTCTTACTGTACAAGTTATTCCACACATCTTCTTGATTAGTATAGTTGACTTGTCTGGGAGCCATGCGAATACTTCTGTGATATGAATTGTTGTAGTTTCTGATCAGTTTATCTATGTCGTCAACGTAGCGCAGTGCATTGGTCTTGGTGAAATAACGCCACATTTTTTCTTTCAGGGTCCGATTGAATCTTTCCACTATAGCCGCCTTAATGTCTTCATTCTCGGTAGTAAAGAAATGCACACCTCGATCTTTCAGAAATTTTAAGAAGGTCTGGTTGACAAATTCCGAACCTTTGTCGGTCTGAAAATTTATCGGTTGTCTATCATCAAAGATTTTACTCACAACCTCCACCAGCGCTTTCCCCGTTTTCTTCTGGATTGGAATGGCCCAGGCATATTTACTAAACACATCGATACACGTCACGAGATACGACAACCCATCTTTGTCTCTTTTTAATAGTCTCATATCTATCAAATCGGCTTGAAACTGTTGATTTATCCCACCCGTTATGGTCTGCCGTCTCTGAAAACGACGACGGATCGGTTTATGCAAGGTATACGTGTCCTGATGTCGTAACCAAACCTCTATTTTCTTCAGTTTAGTATTTCGTTTTAAGGCGGAGGCCCCTCCATAGGCTCCGGGTTTCTTAGGGTCATAGTAATACTTTCTTAATTGCGCGGCCATTTTTCCCACTTGGGTGTAGGTATCCTACTCTTTTTCTTGCTTCGCCTGAGCTTATACGGCGGAGTGGTCTCGACTAGTTGACTTTTGACTGTTAATGGCGTATGGACAGTTACTTGACTCTTGGGCTCGCTTACTTGAATAGGCTGACTAGGTGTCTCGGCTATTTGACTGGATGTCTCGACGACGGTTGCTGGTAAAGTCCTGACTTCGGGTTTTTGTTCCTTGATATCCACTAGGCCTAAAGGCTTGTGTCTGTACTGATCTAGTCGATTCAGGTACCGTTGCAAGGTTTGTTGGTATACTCGGGCTTTTTCACGCGGTGGTAAATCTTCACTTTCCAAGACTTGTCGCATTTGTTGGTCCAAGTCACGCAGGCTATCATTTAGTGTGTCGGGTGGTGTATAAGGTTTTTCTAGCAGTCGAGGGTCGATCAGGAGCATTTTCTTAGCCATTACAAACCCACCAAGCTTTTCAGTACATTTAAAATGGGGCCGAGTAAGGCGCCAATGAAACCACCTTGTTGGAGAATCTGTTTCCTTTTCTTGAGCGACAGTTTCTTACCCGTGAGCGCTCTCAGACTGTTTTTGTGTCGCTGCAGCCGGCGCTTCTGACTCGGGGTCAGAGGAACATTCCCTTTTAAGACATTGTGACAGCATTCACATATTGATTGGACGAGCTCCGGGGAAGCCGTTTTAATTACGGCCTTTACGGCGGCTGGCTTTGCCTCACCCAGAAAGCGCAACATGGCCCCGTGCCGTTTCACTCGGTTGGACATATTACTTGGGGACGTAGACAACTTGGTGTTGGTCAGGAAATATACGACTGCGTAAGCGGAGCTGATCCGGTGTTTCCTGTCGAAGGTCGAATAACAAATACCCGTGTGGAGTCGCTGTCGCGTCTTTAAAACTATCTTGAACATATGACACGCGGCCTGGATACATCTGTTTGGCCAGACTCGTAATTTGTGCCCCGTCGCGAGGATTCTTAAACACGACTAGGTAATGAGAATTCAGACTGATTGTCCTTTGTTCTTTGTTCTTACCAAAGAGGTTCTGGACTATATACATGACGCTGAGGTTACGATGATGACTACCCTTAGTAAATATTTTGGTTACCCTATCATCTGTCTCGGACATTAGGTCATCTATGACCACTAGCCGACGTCTATCACCTGTCCATTTTTCCACGTCGGGCAGTCCCTCGTTAAATACAACACCCTTCATAGTCTCGTACATGGTTTGCCATTCTCCGTAGCACCATATAATCTCCTCTGGCATCGGGACGACCATGTCTGGGAGATGGGTCAGGAACTGTTGTACAAAGACGGATTTACCGCATCCCGTTGGGCCCGCGATCAAAGAAGTAAACGGGTGTTTCCATCTAGGATCCATGACTACGAATGATCACCTAGTTACGCATGTCACGCATTTTTATTAGGTTCGAGCCTACCTGGTCCGACCGACCATGCTGAGTGTCTTGCATCCCGACACTGCCCTCACTTTACCACCCGACTCCGCTTGTTTGTCGACCACCTGACACCTCTTATGTCGTCTATACAAACGGGAACCTAATTAATTCATTACACCGGCTGACATCTTCTGAATCAATTAGCAAACCTGCCGCCGCTGTTACACATGATTAATATCACCAACTACCTTGCATAAGTTACAGGCCATTTAAATTCTTTTTTAACCCACAGACAATCAAAAAACATATAGGAAAAACACGAAGAATATTCGACCGGGTGGTATGAATCTTCATACCACACGGCATCGTCATACCACGCGTCATACCACATTTTATGACACATTTCATACCACAAAATATGCCACATTCCGAGGGATAGAGACCCCCTAGTACTACTCACGTGCCGTGCCGATAAGTGTGCGCGGTCATGTTTCTCCATCTCACACGATCACCAGAGTCGTGAATCGTGTTCTTGTATCGATTATGCCATATTACTAAGCCATTTGGATATTTACCTTCGACTTGTTCATTCCCCCCTCAGTCATGCCAGTTGTCATCAAGCTCTCCAGTTTATGTCTTCATAACAACATCAATGTCTCCCTGGCCCAGGGATTGAACGACTTTCTCCGTAATCCTGTTTATCCACGTAGGGTAACGCAGAGCGCGAGAGTGGGTGGCGGTTCTCGCTGCGTTGGTGACTTGCGGGATAAGTGAACCGGCCCGCTTAGAAAGCAATGGCAAACTACTGAAAGTAATCTTGCCAAGAAATCAACAACAGCAATAAATGCTGGTGTTGACAGCGATGTCGCGTAAAGGATATGCGGAGGGGAAAAAACCTCCACAACAGCCCATTTTTGGACACCGGAAGTTAGCCAGAAGCCATTATTACTTTCTTTACTAACATTACCGTAATCATCTCCGTAATCTAAAAAACAATAACTCATCAGGACTAGATGGAATTAGTAGTCGGATCCTTCGCCATGCTGCACCGGCGATCTGCGAGTCACTAACTTTTATATATAATCAATGTCTAACCAGAGGTCACTTCCCATCAGCCTTTAAAATCGCTAAAGTGTATCCTCATTTAAAGCTGGTCCTCTAGACGATCGTCTCATGAGTAATTATAGACCAATTTCCATATTATCCTCATTATCCAAACCGCTAGAAAAGCACATCAACAAAACAACACTAGATCACTTAGTTCGCCATAAACTGATAGTTGACAGCCAGTCAGGATTTCGGCCAAAATATTCTTGCCATACGGCACTAACAAACATGATAGAAAACTGGCATCAAAATATTAACAACAATACTCTATGTGGAGCGGTGTTTATAGACTTTAGGAAAGCATTCGATATGATAGATCATACTATTCTAATTAAAAAACTAGAAACAATGAAAGTAAGTTTTAATATAGTGACATTAATAAAATCATTCTTATTAGACAGAAAGCAAGTAGTATCACACAATAAAGTTTTATCTCAAGCCATTACCATTAATATTGGAGTACCTCAGGGGTCTATTCTTGGCCCTCTATTATTTGCCATTTATATAAATGATCTTCCATTAAATCTGTCGTCGTCCTGCGATCTATTTGCTGATGACTGCACAGTATATACAAACGCTGTTGATCGTAATGTGCTAGAATTATCCTTTGCAACAGGAAATAAATAGTGTAGTTAACTGGAGTCATGCAAACCGCATGCAAATTAACATTACTAAAACAAAGTCTATGTTAATAGGAACCAGGCAAAGACTTCACACTCTAAACTCGAAGAGAACTCTTCAGCTGCACATTGGCAGCACGCCTGTAGAAAGTGTCACCGAGCACAAGACACTGGGTGTTATCATAGATCAAAATCTAACTTTTAACTCACATGTTCATGCTCTAGTTAAACAAATAGCCAAAAAAGTATACCAACTTGCCAAAATTAAAAATTTCCTTGACGAAAACACAAGAAAGATATTCTATACTTCTCATATACAAACACATATTGATTACTGCTCCACAGTCTGGGATGGATGCTCCAAATCAATAACAAAACGCCTATATTCACTCCAGAAAAGGGCAGTGCGTTTAATTAATGGTGAAAAGCTTACCGACAATTCTAACCTATATAAACGTTTCCGGTTATTGCCACTCCACAAGCGCCTGCTTTTTAATAAGACCAAACTAATTCACAAAATCCTATTTCAAAATGCTCCAAGCTACCTTTGGCCATTGTTTAAATATAACGCTAGACATAGCGAACGACTAAATATACTTCATGTCCCTAAACCTAGGATAGACTTATATAAAACAAGCTTAGCATACTCTGCCGCTCAGTTGTGGAACAATCTTCCACAAGAAATCAAAGACACCACCAATCATGATTCATACATTCGCAACCTGTTTGAACACTACCTTAGTACAGACTACATGCCCCCATAACAAATAACACAAAAAAAAACAATAATGGTAACTTATCTCAAACGACAACTAGCCAAAAAACATTCCCTTATGTATGGCACGTTAAACCCTCCTTAGGTATTTATAATGCCCATGTTAAACACTGCCTCAGTGAGTCATTTGTTATTGATTATTTTTCATGCGTTTTAATGTTCTTTTGTTGTCAAAAGTTGCTTCATGAGTGATGTTGAATGAAAGAATGTATGAGAGGAAATAGAGAAGAAGGGCAGAATGTCAGACGGGCCTGCGTGCCCAATTCTTAACCCTTTGAAAATAAAGACTTATTATTATTATTATTATTATTACAATCAATGTTAACAGAAAAACCATGTGAAGATCGCCATCTGGCCCGGTACGTGGTTAGATCCGTCAAGCAATATTTATGAACTTGTCCGACCTGGTTCGCGGACACGCCATCTGCTTACAACCCTTTCCGTCACATCATCACGAAAACAGGATATATCAATACAGAAGTTATCTTGCTGTGTCATCGGTGCTAATCTCCCTTGCTTGTAACATCGGCGGTAGTCTCCCTTGCTTTTGCACTATAACAATCTCAGTCCGATTCGTGACCTCTGGTCGAGACAGATCTCTGGTCCAACTTATAAGTGCAGACCTGATAAGAGGAACTCATCTGGGACCTCAAAATAGTTCTTATTATCAGAAGCTCCTCTTATAAGAGACAAGAGACAAAGAAGAAAAATTGCCGGGGATAAACAAATTGTTCTTCACAACAGAAATTCGCTACATCTGAGATCGTCTTCAGCCGTTCGCACAGTATTGCTCTTTATATTTAAAGGAGTATAACTCCCCATCAGGTCTCCCTGACCTAAGGGTTTACGTCTTGCTCCGTAATCGTGTATACTCTCGTGAGTAACGTGATGTGCACGAGAAACGGTAGCAGTTCTCGCCGCGTCGTTAACTTAGGGGTATGTGAGCCGCTCGCTCAGAAAGCAAAGACAAACTACTGAGCGTAATCTTGCCTAGTATATCAACAGCAGCTGAAAAATGCTAGTGTTGACTGCAACGTCCTGTAAGGGATATGGAAAAAAAACTTCTTATGGACAGCAACCCCTTTAAAATTAATATCTGAATTGTGATTGATTCGGTCAGATTATTCATTCTGAACTTAGGATGTGCCCTAATTATAACTTCACTTCTGGGGTTGAACAGGTAGGGTTAATGGGCAAAAATTGGAAAAGGGGTGGAGTGGCTGAAAGTTTACAACGTCTGCTTCTGGCAGCGCAGGCTGTGTTCACTTCAAGGACTGACCTGTGTGGATGTTCTCAGAAGGCCCGTTCATGTCCTCCCTCATATTATTCATTTCCTCCACCGCCTGTGTTGTCTTCACCCAGTTTATACATAGCTCTAACATCCGCGTGTCAATTTTAGACATTTCCTTGTGTAAAAGGAAGACCATGTGCAGCTTTCTCCACAACGCGTCCTTCCTCTTCTAGAAAAGCCCCTTTTCCTTTTAGTCGGCTTAGTTATTCTTGTCCCTCTTTTCCCCACCACTTATCTATGCACATGTTCGCGGTTGGTTGGGTATCAGCTATAGTCTTTCTATGGAAAAGGGAAGCCCAACCCTCCTTCGTCGCCTCTTACAACATGTATGGTAGTTTACCTTGTGTTATTATTCTTTGCGCATATGAGACTACGGCCTCCAGCACGAGAATAGAGGTGGAGGCAGTAGTAACAGCGGCATTCCGTTGGTTAGAGGAGACTACTGCAACACACGTTGTATTCATTACGGATTCCAAGAGTATGCTTAGTAAGGTGGAGAAAGGAATGTTTCGTGTGGAATGGCTATCGTCGCTTCAAAGGTCACAGATTGTGAGAAGTTATGGATATTTTGCCCTGGCCATGCGGGGGTGGGGGGGGGGGTGGACACAGGCTTATAGGCTCACAGGGAATGCACCTCTTGGTGGTAGATAACCTATGGACAGGGGGGAGGTGGTCGTGCGCTTGTGGGACCAGGTGGAGAAGACGGGGGAACAGATTGAGAACCCGTATGTAGAAATAATGAGATTGCTGGGGATCGGCAGGGGTTCTGGAAGAATCTCAAAACTGAGAGGGAAGACCAGGAGAACTTTAAATCAGATAGCGGTGGGAACGATTAGTAGTATAACTGATCGCTGGCTGTTGAACGAGGGGACGGAGCACGTATGGGAATGTCCTGAGTGCGGTGATGTCGGTTCTTACCTCAACTTAACTTAACTATTATTGTTTGCTCTCCTTATAGCGCGTCCGAAACACAGCTGCGGGAAATTTGGAAGCAGACCACATTTCGTTGCTTTCCATACAATGGTATGAGTGCCGGTCGGTCAGAAAGCAATGGCAAACTACTGAACGTAAACTTCGCAAGAAATCACAAACAACCTAAATATGCCTGGGGTTGGCTGCGACGTCCTGTAAAGAATTTGCAACTAACTCCTTAAGGGTCCCGGAAACACACACAGGCATACCTTCGCATACAAGGGTGAACAACCCAAAGACACCGTGTGCGTTTGGAAATCGAATATAACAGCGGCACCAACTCCTCAGCAACAGCAAAGATCCCCAGGTCGTATATAAGAAACATAAAGGCTATAAATAATCGTTTGTGGGTATGTTTTCCGATTTGAAATGTAGCTTTCTCAGTGTCTATTCAGCATATCCATTTCAATCTCAAACTCCCAAAAAATGTTTATCGTGATCATAGCAACTAACTTCTTAAGGGTCCCGGAAACACACACAGGCATACCTTCGCATACAAGGGTGAACAACCCAAAGACACCGTGTGCGTTTGGAAATCGAATATAACAGCGGCACCAACTCCTCAGCAACAGCAAAGATCCCCAGGTCGTATATAAGAAACATAAAGGCTATAAATAATCGTTTGTGGGTATGTTTTCCGATTTGAAATGTAGCTTTCTCAGTGTCTATTCAGCATATCCATTTCAATCTCAAACTCCCAAAAAAAAAAAAAAAATAAACAAACAAACAAACAAATACAGAAGTTCTAGAAAAACGGGGAATGAAAGAGAGTGAATGACAGGAATTAAAAAAAAAAAAAAAAAGAGGCAAGTGATATATTTCGGCACGTTAAAAAAGATAACCTTATAAAAACCATGCTGGAAAGTAAGGTTGAAGGCAAGCGGGCAATAGGTAGACAGCGATACAAGTGGGGAGATAACTTTAAAAGAACTTCAAAAGATGGTCGAACAGCAGTCTGATAGAATATTCAATCAAGGGATGAGACACAGAGTGTTGGAGATCCATTGCGACCAACCGTAATTGTGGAGACGACACCAGATTGACTGAATAAGACTCTTTAAACAGATCACAAGTATTTCATGAGTTAAATATTGCATATAATGAATTTAACTGTAATTGTGGAGACGACACCAGAGTGATTGAATAAGACTCTTTAAACAGATCGCAAGTATTACATGAGTTAAATATTGCATATAATGAATTTAACTATGCAAACAATAATGATTGGTTTTGGAAATCCCGCAAATCGCACAGAAGTCTGCATTACAGAATTAAACTTGCCTATCTAACAAGGTCACATGTAGCCGAAATGTTAAACCAAATCTTAACAGACTTACGAAATTATTTCTCTGACATAATCTACACCAAGCATTAAACCACATATTAAATAAACAAGAAATATATTTCAAAAACTTCACGAACCACAACTAAACAATTAACAGAACACACACCTGTAAAGTAATTTCCCCTCGTCGCGCGGCAAAATATCTGGCCCAGTCACACGAAAGTTTGTTTCATTCATAACTGGCCTACGTGAACCCACGTATTATATATATACCAACTAATCATTACCCCAGTGTCCCACCCAGCTGTTCCAGCCCGCGGACATCCTTGTTGATGTGATCAAACTGGGAGGCCAAGCTGTGTGTTTATGACCGAATGACGTAAATGATCGCATTTTTCCGGGATAATCACTTACAGCAATCGATATCCACAACACGACTTTGATGACACAAGCGGGGAATTCATTTCGGTTGGAGAAATGTGCATTCAAGACAATAGAAAACAAAACGCTAAAGCAAAGGACTCTTTTCCACGCCTTGGGGTGTTTTTGGGCATACGGTGCTAAACCCATATATTTAGACCAATCGATACTCGTTTGAACGTTGTTGTCAATATCAAGCAGGCAACTTTTACTTCTGGTGCCTTCAATAAACTGTCAAACATCTGGAAGTCAAAGACAGACACTCAAAAAAAAGAAAAAACACGAAACTAAAAATCTTCAACTCTTGTGTGATTCCAGTGCTAACATATGGATGTGAGAGTTGGAAATCAACGGTAGCTTTAGATAAAAAAAATTAGACAATTTTGAGAACAAATGTCTTAGAAGAATTCTAAACCTCCACTGGACAGATTTCGGAACCAATACGCAAATAAGACAAGAGACTAAGCAATATATTGTATCCAATTTTATAAGAAAACGCTGTTGTAACTACATCGGTCATGTACTCAAAATGAACAAGACAAGACTCCCCAACCAAGCCCTCATATGGTCACCAGTAGGGAAAAGAAAACGGGGAAGACCAAGAGAGACCCTGCGTAGAACCATCATCAGAGAAGGCTCATTCAACGGCCAAGTGGACATCCAAGACCTACATGTTGTAGATCCTTTGCAGAACGTGGCTTTCATCACTGCGCGCCGAAGAGCCTCTCGATCTTCGGCCAGTTCTTCCGCCGCATGCACCCTCATGTCCAAGGTGTCTGCAATGACCTGTGCCCATCTTTGTGCTGGCCCACCCTTGCCACTTCTACCATGAACCATGCGCACCATAATTATTATGTCCAAGCCACCCAAGCCACTGCAGCGTGTAATATGATCAATGTACTATATTTTCCCAGAAAATATACTTTTTATGAATCAGATTTCTACAATGTTCAGATCTTGTATAATTTCAGTCTGTTTCCTCTTCGTGATCAATGTATTCAAAGAGTTGAGTTCAGTTGAGTTTAGCTAAGAACCGACATCACTGCACTCATGGCATTCCATTAATGCTTTCCGTCCCCTCGTTCAACAGCCAGCGAAAATTCTAAGAATTTCTCTGTAACATTTCAACTCATAAGCTCACATGTTCTTCTGTAGTGATTGTGAAATGACCCACGACTGACTGCCACACGTGTCCTCGGGAAAGACTCATGATTTGAAAAATGTGACTTTAACTTATTTGCTGGTGTTATGGTATAGGTAATTAATACTGGTTGACCTCTGCATTGTTCTGACCAGCACGAGTCTAACATCTTTTCAACAAGGTCCGCATGGCCGAATGGGTAAGAACGCATGTTCTTAAACATCCGGTGTACTGATGCCGAGATTAGGGGTTCACCCCTACACCGGACAGCTGGACTAAAAATTTGGGGACGTAAATTACGAGTACTTCTGAAGTATGAGTGGGTTCGCCTGATGGCGAGGGACACTGTTAAAAGGGAAAGCTAATCCACATGCAAAATGTAGTCCAGCATTACTATAAATAGTGTGTGTGGACTACGCTTGAGTTCAAAGCCAGCGAGCGCAAAACAAAAATCTGTTGAACAGTAATACTGACCACGTCACCGGCTCAGTGGCGAAGGGTTTGCGAAACACAGCTGAGGGAGATTTGGCAGCAGACCGTCTTGCTTTGGTTTGCATATAATGGTATGAGTGCCGGTCGTTCAGAAACAATGGCAAACTCCTGTACGTAACATAGCCCAGGAGTCACAAACGGTCAGAAATGCTGGGATTGTATGCGGCGTCCTGTAAACGATATGCTAACTAAACATTTTAACTGACCACATCACCCACCCAGCGAGTGTCAATTCATCTATTTAAATACGAGGGTAAGTTAATAAGTGACAAATGGCTGTAGAAAAATAACTAAATCTGATAACAACTTGAAACCAGTTTATTTGTATACATACATTGTCCCTTTATTTCTCAACATAATTTCCTCCAACATTGATGCACTTATCCCATCGTTTTATCAGTCCTCCCAAACCGGCTGCATAGAACTGCGTGCTCTGTTTTCTAAACCACGTTTTCACTTCACATTCAACTTCGGCGTCACTCGCAAATGTCTCCCGCCAAGGTGGGTTTTCAGTGGACTTAGCCCCTAGCCATTTCCCGTTAAAGCGGTGCATAGTTGGGTAGAAAAAGTTACGGGTGCGAGTCAATAAGTAAGTCACACAGTTCTGTAGGATGGCAGATAAATGAAAACAGGGCACGTAGATTTATGCAGCCAATTTGGGAGAACTGGTGAAACGATGGGATATGTGCATCAATGTTGGTGGAAATTATGTTCAGAAATAACGGGACAATGTATGTATAAAAATAAATTGGTTTCAAGTTGTTATCATAGTTAGTTATTTTTCTACAGCCATTTGTGACTTACTTATTAACTTACCCTCGTAATATGGATCAGGCACCATAAGTCCTATTCGCTTTTGTGGGTATAAACGGTTCTTTAATTTACTGTGCGTATAATTTTCAGTTGTATGTGTGTCCGGAAGATCAGTTATCAGTTATCAGTTATCAGTTGGGGTATCTTCGTTGCACTCCGGACATGTCCATAGGTGCTCAGATCCTCCCCCCAGCATATGCATCAGCGTCCGGTGGCTAATAGTGCCAGTTCTGTGTTGGTTGACGAGGCGCTTTGTTTTCCCGATGTGTCCGGAAGAGTTTGCTGCTATAAGTATAGGTCTGCGGTTTTTTAGCGTCATCGCATTGTATAGGCTTGAGTGCACGGGGAGTTCGATGGATAATCTTTCTCTCACTTTGGCAAGCGACAAGCCCGGTCATCAACCCCGCATCCGACCATCATCATCATCACATTACCAGCGCAGTTCGCTATCAACATCGCTAGCCCGCCTAAAACACAATGCGGAGAAGAGATTTAGATGCAGAAATATATAGCATGGGAAAGACATTGGAGGAACTAATGAGTTGAAGGAACTAACGAGCTGAAGGAACTAACGAGACAGCAAAAGCTATATGACAGTTTAGTGTGAGGCTGGCTGCTGAGGATGGGGACGGAGCGCTTATGGGAATGCCCCGAATGCTGTGATGTCGGTTCCTAGATCAACAAATAAATCACAATCAATCAATCAGTGTGAGGTAGATGAAGGCTTGTATTTGAATTGGGGATACAAGAAACAAGAAGTTGGTAAAATAATGTTCTTACTGGATCATTGCGTTCCATGAATGTCGGAAGTAGGTCACATCTCGTATTTTCTCTCGCTTTCCATGATAGCTAGCATCCGACGTCAGCATCTGCGTTGTGGATAATATCTGCTGTCCGTTGGAGATACTGCTGTGTGGTCCATTGCTTAGTCTCTTGTATGGCTTCTTGTGGTCAGAACTAGTGTCGAATCCTTTGTAAAGTTGACAAATTTGACGGCACGAGTCTGAAAAACCGAGATCTGAAGAGTTCTGAGGGCTGGGCTTTGGAGTTAGGGGACCTCAGCAAATCTGACGGCTTTCTTTTGAAGTTTGGGAGTTTTGAGCAAATCTCAATGTTGAGTTCTGAGGTTTAGGGCCTGGACAGATCTGCAGGTTGAGATCTAGTTGTTTGAAGGCATGAACAGACCTAAAGCAGGACCCTGGAATTTGAGGACCTATCTCACACTTCCTTTGTAGAATACCGAAGTGCTACATGGGACCTCGCTTTTGGCAGTGCCGAAAAATAGGTGGGTCTTACTGACCCAGGAGTAACGACTGGTCACTTGGTGGTGGATTGTGGTTGTTGAAGAGAACACCAACCACTGATAAGACAACTGCATAATACGCTTTAATACTTCAACTATATGTACCCTTTCTTGAGTCGATAGATGCCACTTCATGTCCACCCCTTCATTTTTTAAACCGCGGGGGAGAAAATTACCATAATAAACAGCGGATATTTGTTGTCGTAATACTTTATAAGAAATCTGTTATTGCGTAAATAACACTCCCCCCCCCCCCCTCTCCCCAGTTCAATTATTCTATCCTATCAAGAACAACAACATTCTAAGATGACCACGCACAATTAATGCCAACGTGAGGACATCATCCACGCAAAGCCGTCAAGAAAACAAGCACAATTGCGTGAGTATTGTACGTCATACCAACAACACAGTGAACGTCTCGCAGCTGGCGGTGATTAGACAATTAACGGTCCCAATAAACTCATCTTCCGTGACATCTTTAGTTGGATTTTACTGTGCTTTCGTACTATACTTCCGGTGTTGCGTATACAAACAGGTGTAGAGAAGGTTATACTGTATATGTGCTATTTTTCGACCAACTTCTTAACTTATTCAGTGCAAAGCAAAATGTAGGTTTGGACTAAACATGGCACACGATCAAATGAACAAGTATTATAATGTAAATTTCTGTTCCCATGTGCATTAAAATTGCGGAAGATAGAACGAAACAAAACAAATAACACGATGGCCCTTTTTTTTCGCACATCCTACTAGTCCTATTACAGGACATCGCTGTCAACACCAGCATTTTACCGCTGTTGTTGATTTCTTGGCAAGATTACGCTCAGTAGTTTGCCATTGCTTTCTGAGCGGTCGGCTCACATATCCCGTAAGTAATTGGCACGGCGAGAACCGCTACCGATTCTCGTGCAGCTGCGTTTGCTCACGTGGATAAACGGGATTACGGAGAAAGGCCCTAACGCCTGGGCCATGGAGACCAGTACGATGACCCTTGTATGACGATATATCCAAGTGAGAAGTCACATTTAGCTGTACATTATGCTTCGGCACTTAATCGTGTATGCACTCGCATATGTTATATTATTATATACAAATTTAAATAAAATGTGAATGTGTGTGTGTGTGTGCGCGCGCGCGCGCGTGTGTGTGTGTGTTTGTGTTTGTGATATCATGTGGTGAATTGCGGTGTACTGTTACGTCAATACATCCAAATTTGACAAGCATCTGTTCGTGTTTGCTTTCCCTAATCTTTGACTGTCCTCAGTCTATCTACAAGGCAAGGGACGCTCCGTGGCCAAGTCGTTTGACTCGGGCTCCGAAGGTTGTGGATTCGATTCCGGGCCGCGTCCTTCGGTTCACGAGTTAAATTGTTCGGAGCCTCCTGTGGGTCGTCGCTAGTGCTACGGAGTTCGTACTTTGTACGACGCTTTCCGCGCTGCGGAAAGAGACCGAGCCATATGGGATAAAACCCGGTGCAATGAAATCGACTTTTAAGCGACTTTTTTTTTATCTGCAAGGCAGCAGGTTTGTATCTCCCTTTGTCTGGACAGTGGGTGCATGTGAACACGTGGTCATTTCCACCATCATGCACCATCTTACGTCTCACACGCTCGGTGTGTGACTTATCTGCAATATTTTTCTCCTTTGTCTTTATTCCATTTCTGATCATTGCCCTCCATGCAACACGTTCAGCGGCAACTTGCTCCCACTGTGCATTATCAATGCCTGTATCATCACGTCCACTTACACACATCTTTGTATCGTAGTAGAGGCCGACCCTGAGATCTCTTACCCATCTGTAATTCACCACAAAAGATATCCTTTGGTATTCTTCCATCATCCATTCTCCTAAGATGTCCTATCCATCTAAGTCTACAAAGACTGTGCATGGAATAAACCGTCACACAACCTGATCTTTCCAATACTTCAGTATTTGTGATTTTGTCTTGCCACTTAATACCAAGAATTCTTCGCAGACACCGCATATGAAAGCTGTTTAAACGTTTCTCTTGGTGTGAGTAAGTTGTCCAGGTTTCACTGCCATAAAGAAGCGTACTAAGGACACAGGCTTGATAGACAAGGACTTTTGTTTTGGCAGTAAGCTTCCTGTTCTCCCAGACTCTTTTTCTCAAACTGTTCATTGTTGTTGCTGCCTTACCAATCCGGATGTTGATTTCCTGATCTAGGGATAATCTGCTATTTACCACTGATCCTATATATGTAAAATGGTCTACCATCTCTAGTTCGGCGTCGTCAATAAAGATTGATGGTATACCATGTGCACCTTGTGACATAATCTGTGTCTTCTTTTTGCTAATTGTTAAACCAAATTCAGAACAAGCATTGGAGAATGCAGATAGTAGACATTGCAATTCTTCCTCAGAGTGGGTCGTAACTGCAGCATCATCTGCAAAAAGCAACTCTCTGATCAGTACCCTCCTAATTTTGGTCTTGGCCTTCAATCTCTGAGCATTGTACAGGCCGCCATCTGAGCGTGAGTGAATGTATATACCACCATCCTGATCACGAAAGGCATATTTCAGTAGAAGTGAAAAGTATATTCCAAAGAGGGTGGGAGCTAGTACACAACCTTGCTTAACTCCACTCTTGATTTCAAACTCTTCAGAAGTTGCACCATCAAACTTGATTATACCCTTCATGCCTGTGTGGAATGATTCCACAATGGACAGAAGAGTTGGTGGGCAGCCAATCTTCTTTAGTGCCTTGAACAGATCCTCACGACTGACCAAATCAAATGCCTTTGTGAGGTCGATGAAGGCAATAAACAGTGGTTGATTCTGTTCACGGCATTTCTCTTGCATTTGTCGCAATGAGAATATCATATCAATGGTAGATCGGTTCTGTCGAAAGCCACACTGTGATTCGGGGTAGACTTGATCTCCTAGGACTTGAAGTCTGCGCAGAACAATTCTGGCAAATATTTTTCCAACAATACACAGAAGTGAGATACCCCTATACCTATAGTTGTTGCAGTCGCTCCGATCGCCCTTGTTCTTGAATCTTTGAAATCCTGTGGGACTTGTCCTTCTCGCCTGCATAGCTCTATTAGCTGGTGTGTCTGTAGAGTGAGTGTGTCTTGCCCACTCCTGATAACCTCTATTGGAATCCCATCCGCAGGGGCGTCACTAGGGGGGTGCGGGGGGTGCGGGCCGCACCGGGTGACACCATCAAGGGGTGACACCAAAATAAAAAAATTGCAAATTTGACAAAGTAGACATAGCTCTGTCTAGTCGGGTTTCATAACCGTTCATTGTTAAATACATGAGCAGGCACAGGGTGCCACCATGCAGAGCGTCTGGTGCTTAAATGAATAAGACTCAGAGCTCAGAGCTGCTCGGAGCCTCGGAGTCGGAGTAGAATCGTGGGTCATTTGCAAACGCGCCAATTAATGAACGTGTGGAGTCACGTGGTTGCAGAAAATGACAGACGTTGTTTACAGGTTCGTTTTTTATGTAAATAATTATTTTTTAGAAATTTTATAATTTTATCAATATCACTAAAATATAAATATTTTAAAGTAAATTAATTAGGACAGGGCATAAATTTTAAAGGAGAAAGACAGCGGCAGGCTTCAACTTTAAAAAGTTAGTATTACTATACTATAGTATACTAGTAGTTTACTACTTCAATAAATTAATAATTACGGCATACACACGTTTTTCTATCTGTCTGAAAAATATATATTTAAATTTTTTAATTTAATTTTTTAATTAAAAAGATGGAAATAGAAAAATAAATAACGGTTGTGTAATTTTTCGAACCAACGAGTCACTGTTGAGACTGCCACACGCAGATCCCCCCCCCCCCCCCCCCCCCCCAATAATTGATGCGGTTACTGACATTCGCCAGCAATTCGCAATATAAAATAATAAAATATATGTCATGAAATGACAGTCGTGCATTGGCGACAAAACTTCCTGATAAAAGTTAAGAAGAAGTGTTGCAACGAATATTGTTGACCGCCAGTTACATGTGTATATGAATCCATTAATTGTGCCTTGCAGCATTTGCCATCCGCATCGTATGCAGGTTGGTATGTTCAATACTCCATTAGCCAGTAAAAAAGTTACAATCCACTCAAACTTGTTACAATGAAATAAAAAAGATGTAACTTCCATGGACAATATTTTAAAAAAATTAATATTTTGTATGACAAGTTTCTTTTTTAGACGGTTCTTTTTAGTGTACATAATCATTTTTTAATTACATTTTAATTCTACGGTAAATAACGCAATTTAACCTAAATAACTATATTTATTAAATTATGAATAAATCATAAATGTTTGGATTATAATTATTTATACAGATTTTATATATTTATATTATATCTTTTTGTTTAGTTGTATATTTTTAAGTCCCTAATTTATTATAGATTTATTATTTTAGAATATTCCATCATGCCACATGGAGTGCACAAATCAAAGAGGCCTAGTGGATGCAAGCAGCGAAAAGCAAAGAAGAAAAGATGTGAATCACTAAAATCACTACCTGGATTCATGCTTCAATATGTCAAGAGACCAAGTGATGGACAAGGTTCATCAAAAGACGTTCTTCCTCAATCTACAGTTGATAAGGATTCCTCCCATGCTGACAGCATGCATTCTTCAAAAGAGCAACTAGAGCCAGAAATGGAAGAGAATCACGAGATTGATGCAGAATACATAATGAAATAGCAGTGGATGAAGTTGAAACAGAAATGCATGCTGAAAATGATTCTCGTCATGATACTGTAAATGTGATGAGTCAAGTGGATGAGAAAAATTGGAATATTTTATCTGATGCTTCTTTCTGGAATGCACCAGTTTCAGATCATTTTCGAGTTGAAATTATCAAAAGAGGAAGTTGTTCTTTTCAGAACAAGGATGGGCCTTTCAGTACTGTGACAAGGCAAGGTGCAAAGACTAAAGGAGATGTGCGCCAGCTGTCAAAAGAATGGCTCTACAAGACGATGCCAAATGGTGAGAAAATACTGCGGTCATGGATGGTTTACTCGCTCGTCAGTGAGAAATTATACTGCTTTTGCTGCAGACTCTTTGCTGTTAATGTAACAGAACAAACATCAAAATTTGTCACTGGGTTTCAGCAGTGGTGGAAGCTGAGCCCAAAATTACATAATCATGAGATATCGGATGACCATCTAGGTTGCCTTGAAAAAATGGAAAACATTGGCAGCAGGCCTTAAGCTGCACAAAACCATTGATGCCGACAGTGTTGCTGTAATGGATAGGGATAAATAAAATGGAGGGATATCTTGCACAGGTTGCTTGATATCACATTGTTTCTTGCTAAGCAAAATCTGGCATTTCGTGGCCATAAGGAAGATGCATCTTCGTTGAATAAAGGAAACTTTCTTGAGATGGTTGAGATGCTTTCTAAATATGACCCTGTGTTTAAAGAGCACCTAATGAGATTAAAGCGAACTACATCTGTAACAGTAAAAGCATCCGTATCTTATCTTTCACCAGAAACTCAGAATGAATTTATAACTGTTCTGGCAAATCATGTGAAGGAAATTCTTGTAAATGATATAAAGGCTGCAAGGTATTTTGGAATTATGTTCGACAGCACACCTGACATATCACACACTGACCAGATGTCTGAGGTGATCAGATATGCGAAAATCCACAATGGGAAAGTTGAAGTGAGAGAAGTGTTTCTAGGATTTTTCCCTTTAAAGGGGAAAAAAGCTGATGACCTCAGTTCAGACATTTTAAAAAAATCTAGAAAGTGATGGACTTGATATAATGATGTGCAGAGCTCAAGGTTATGATAATGCTGCCACAATGTCTGGAATTCATGGAGGTGTTCAAGCCATTCTGAAAAGAAAGAATAAGAAAGCTATTTTTAACGGATGCGTGGACCATTCGCTTAACTTGTGTGGTCAACACTCTTTTGCTGAAAATGATTTATGTGTAACATTTTTTGGAACTCTTGAGAGAATGTATTCTTTCTTTGCTGCTTCCACCCATCGATGGGATGTTTTAATTGAAGACACTGCAATGTCGATTAAAAGGCTATCAACAACACGCTGGAGTGCACATCATGCTGCTGTTAAACCGGTGAAAGATAAGTTTGATGAATGTGTGGCGGCGATTGAAGCTCTATGTGAACCTCGTGAAAATGTGGAAACAAGAGGTGCAGCACAAGGTCTTTTACCTGCTGTCTGTGATTTCACGTTTCTGTGCTACCTTTACTTTGGGGCTGCTGTACTTGAGGAAGTTAATTTGACACAGCAGTATCTGCAGACTAAAGGCTTAACTCTTGACAAAGTAGTGACTAAGTTAGAGGCATTAAGACTTTTTTCTGCAGGAGAAGCGCAGTCACTTAGTGGAGCATGCAATTGAACAGTCACTTTTAAAAGCAGACCAATTTGGAATAACAGTAGAGAGAAGATTAAGGTTCAAAAATAGAATGGCAGGGGAACAACTCAGAGATGCTTCAGATGCTGGACTCACTATGCAAGAAGAAAACAATAGGGCGATGCTGGAGTGTATTGATCGTTTTCATTCTGAACTCCAGACCAGATCAACAGCGATCAAGGAAGTAGCAAATATGTTTGAGGCTGAGAGTCGAGAGTCTTCTATCAGCAACTGAAGAAGGTTGCTGGTGTCAGTTCCAAAATTGACCACTTTCTATGATGAGCTATCCGAAGTAGAGCTTTTAAAAGAAATACCAAGGCTGAGAAGACACCTGAAGGCAGCAGATATTGATATCCACAAAGCCAAAGTATGTTGTATTTTCCAAGGCACACTGGCCATGAATTCGAGTGCTTGCCCACACGAGCATTGAAATCACCGAGCATATAAATGTAGTCAGATTTTGGAACTGCCTTGATCACGGAGTCTAACTCCTCATAGAACGAATCCTTCACATCATCAGAGGAAGCGAGTGTCGGTGCATATGCAGTAATAATGGTGGCAAAACCACAAGAGGTTGCCAAGCGCAGGGATAATAGTCTTTCATTTCCTCCTGCTGGAATTTCAATCATTCCCAGTAGCGAATTCTTCACTACAAAGCCCACACCGTGTTGCCTTTTTTCTGCCTGCCCTCTTCCCTTCCAAAAAAGGTGTAATTGTTTTCCCTGAGTGACCCTTCCTCAGCGAGGCGAGTCTCCTGCAGGCCATCAATATCAATGTTATTGGTCAGGTCAGTGGAAAATCCTGGACACGTGGTTCTCACGTTCCAGGTTGCAAGCCGTAGCTTGGGGTTTCTATTTTTCTTGTTATTAGTACCTGGTGCATTGGTTTTACAGCCTGCGATTCAGATTTTGTCCTAGCCCCAAGCACCCATTGAAGCAGGCAGGCTTTGACGGATCAGCACCCAATTGGCCGGGGGCTGCCCAGCTTGAGTCGGGCGGTAGCTGATCAGTGACACCTGTAGGTATCTCCCACCGTCAGAGGCAACGCGTGGCGCCCCATGTCTACGCCAACTGACAGGGACTTATAACCCGTAACAGTTGCCGCTCGCTTTGATTCCGAGACCGGTTAAGACCAGGGATGGAGTTATTGCCTCTCCATAGCACAAAGCCCGGGCTAAAATATAGAGATCATGTGTTGCCCATGCAGCATGATCCCTCTCTCGGCCTGCCTAGTTCACTCCAGAGGAAAGGTAACACCTCTACATCTGGAACAAGACAAGCTGCAGAAGCTGACGGATCAGCAAAGCAATGCTTGATCACCTCTGTCAGGTGGAGACACATCAGAGAAGGCGTGTGTACTTGATTTTATTCTGATACCTACCGTAACTTGCTCATTCCATGCACATCGCAAGCAGCTTAAACCGATCTCATATATGGCGAATTTATATTGTGAAGAACAATATTGTACTGTATGTTGTAAATGCATTTATGTATGCTTGAACTCTTATAATAATTTCTGGTAAGAAGAACTATTTATTGGGTTCCTGGTCAAGAATTATTATCCAGGTCTGCACTGTGTGTGCTTGGGATTTATGTCGGCTGGGCCAAAAATTTTCAAGAACATGGTGCAAAGATGTTTGTGTGGGAACATGATCGCCTGAGCTGCTTAATATAGCACTTGATGACTGTCAGGGTGTTGGGAGAATAGGTACAGGACATAGAGAGGACAAGGGACAGAATAGAGCCAGGGCTACAGAGATAACGATATACAAGACATATGTAAGGACGTCTACAGTATGGTCGATAGATTAGAGACAGGACATAAGTCAGGACACAGAGGGGTCATAAGACAGGACATCTACAGGACAGTAGAAAGATTGGAGACAGGACTTAGGTGGGGACACAGACACGTCATAGACAGGACACCGAAAGGACAAGACCGAGTGATAGGAGGGGACATAAGTTCACGGGACACTGCCCTGAACGGACTAGAGGCATTACACTGATTGACCTAACCTAACACGGACGGACTGCAGTACTACGTGACTGCTAAGACAGCACGGTGGTCACGAAAGGCACGCGGTCCAGTACCACGAGACCTGCCGACCAGTTTGAGAAACGTGAGACGGGACTCAGACAGTTTCAGGGGAAGGACGTTGTGTTTTCTAGAGCGAGTGTATAGCTTTTGCGAGAGTGCTAGTTTGAAGATAGCGAGTATAGGACTTGTGTAATTGGCTGTGTACAACGAAGCAAACAGACAGACACACAAGTACATATGTGCGCGCTTGTGTTTGACTGTCTGTTTGCTTCGTTGTACTTGTGTGTCTGTCTGTTTGCTTCGTTGTACTTGTGTGTCTATTTGTTTGCTTCGTTGTACTTGTGTGTCTGTTTGTTTGCTTCGTTGTACTTGTGTGTCTGTCTGAATGTAGAAGTATAGGCGTTCCTGATTGTATGGATGTGTTTATGTGTATATGGCTGATGTCTTTGTAGGTGTACGTTTGTCTTTTGGGTGTATGTGTCTTTTTGTACACCCTCCCAATGTCTAACACATCAACGTTTTTCTTCACTTAATGAACCAACCCCATTCATATATTTTCCCCACACAAACTCCTGGCTATTATCTTTTGTAACCACTTCCAAAAACAAATTACCCGCCATGACCCGCCTAAAACGTTCCTACCTTTCAACAAAAACATTACCCGCCATCCTAAACAAGACTTCAAACATTTCCAGCCCTCGCGAGTGCTCTGGTCCTATGGCTCATTTTTCGTGAATGGGCTCCTATCGCAATATATTACTAATCCCAGACTCCTAGTTTTTTCAGATTATAATGACCCTCTACACCTCTTATCTTATTACATTTATGACCACCCCTATATCGACCACTAATACCCACCCCTTACCACCAAATGACACCATATCCATTACTACTTTATAAGATTTCATTTCTAATCGGTGAATAAGCTATTATGAACATACCACCCTTTAATTTCACTAAGACCCTACTATCGCCCTACACTTAACATCACACATTTACCCAAATTTAACACACTTGGTACCGATTTTACTCCTTCCTACTTTCGACTAATTACTTTCACAGACTACATTCTCACATCAACCAACCATCAAGAATTTTCCCGACTACGAGGCCATAAATGTGGTGCTGGTTGAAACCCTCGTTATCGTTTTCATTACACCCACCTCTGCCCTCTTACCCACCATCACCCGCCTAAACAAGAATTCTACTGTCTTATTTTCACTGGCAGAGACCATACACACATATCCGTCACACCACGCCCTTGGAAGTTTATACATCACGCTTTCACTACATCTCACCACGCATAGTTGTCTAAAACCACATATTTAACAGATCATTCATATACCCCGTTCCTACGTTTTGTAACCACGTCCAACAAAATATATAACTTACATCCCTTCAACCACCCCTTCAACCCCACCTTCATCCGAGCTCCCGCCACCTTCATACAACCGCCACTACCTTAATT
The DNA here is from genome assembly GCA_014155875.1 of Cepaea nemoralis. Taxonomy (NCBI): domain Eukaryota; kingdom Metazoa; phylum Mollusca; class Gastropoda; order Stylommatophora; family Helicidae; genus Cepaea; species Cepaea nemoralis. Next base: position 3,030 of record JACEFZ010027359.1, on the reverse strand, counting down.
ACTTTTACAGAAACAAACTTACCCGCCATCCAAAAAAATTCATAGACCCCGGGATTTTCTCCCCACCAAAAAAAAAAAAATCCGATTTTACCCAACTCACCAAAACCTTCATAAAACATATACGCATCCATGTTGGATGCTGAATTACGTGGATGCGGCCCCAACTATACTACTCATATGTGTGTTTTATTTTTCTTTGATATAATTATTGTTTCTGTTTTCTTCGTTTTCAAGGAACGTCCTTTTTCCTTAACAGTGGCATCAGCATAACAATAAGAACAATCGGATGTACATAATATACATAGAGACAGAAAAATGATTCACTTATCTTCTGCGAATGAAGCTTATCTAAACTTCCCGTTTGCTTACAACTTTTGAATACACAATTTGCCTACAACGCTTGCCTAGACTGATTCCAACAGAAATATCCTACAACAAAGAATGGCTATATCCAGAGACACACAACTGAAACAAGAAATGATATTCCAACCTCCGCTCCAAGAACGCGTAACGGCAATTCAGAAACCAGATTACCTAAGCAGTTCCCTCAGTCCCCCAGGTGACACTGCCAGGAAAATACAGGCTGCAGCTCGATTATATATCTTTAGCCATATTTGGAAACATGATTTTAGACGCATATTTTCTCTGGCCAAAGATACGCCAGTCATAATATGCACACATGAGTACAGTTGGCACCATAATGTGCACACTTTAGCGCAGCTGGCACCATAATATGCACACAAAGCACAGTTGGCACCATTGCTTCTCGTTTTCCGCATTCCCCACGGAAATCACTGGTATCCAATTGTGAGGCGAAGTAAATCCCAGATAAATGTGTAAAACGACAGAGATTATGGTCGGCTCTGAGATCACAATGACCGAATAGATAAGAGCGTTCGCTCTAAAACTTCCAGTGTGCTGATGGCAGGATAGCGGGTTCAACCGCTACACCAGTCCAGTTGGATTAAAATGTTGACTTCTCGTCCTTAACCTTGGAGACGTAAAAGGCTAGGGAAAGTAAACCCGTACACGTTAAATAAAACATGCTGCCTCGTAGGGTAGTCTGGGGCAGTCATAGGCTAGGGACAGTAAATCCATACACGCTAAATAAAACCTGCAGCCTTGTTGGTAGACTGGGAACAGTCAGGGGCTAGGGAAAGTAAGCCCGAAAAGCTAAATAAAACCTACTGCCTTGTAAGTAGTCTGGGGACAGCCAAAGGATAGAGAAGTTAACCCAAAAGGACGCTTGTCAAAGTCAATAATGCTGAGCCACGGGTTTAACAAAACAGTGCGACCGCAACACGTTAAATGATGATGCAATCTAGACTCAATGCATGGCGGGATAAGGTAACAATCGCTGGCCAATCACACAGGACACTTCACATACTACATTGTAACGCTGAATGAGTCTTTAAGAAACAAGCCCCCCAAGACAATCTCATTTATAAAGAAAACATTGAAAAGGTAACTATACAACAGCAAACACAGATTTATACTGTGAAGGTCACAAAGGTGGCGGTCTTGTACTCATACATATTCCAAAACCATACAGTGAAATTTCCGTAAACTCAACCAGACAAAGCCGTGCGGTAGATTTTCTTAGAACGATTCAAGTCTTCGAAATGCCACCCCTTACGATGGCGCCTGATGCGGCCTCCTCTCTGTATCATAGCACGGCACGGTCCTGCAATCGGGCACCAATAATACAGATTGATATAATACTACAGGAATAAAAACATCATAATTTACAAAATATACAGCCACACAGAAAGATGGGGGTTATCCAGATACCGATATCAGAGGACATGAAGTGGAAGACTGGGAAATAAGATTCAAATCTCCAATTACTCAGCAAGGCAGATTAACCAAATTTCTATCCACGAAGATGATGTACCAGTACACTCTTCCCCACTTATCTTTCTGCACAGGAGACATCTTCCAAAACAACTTGATCGCCATGAGCTTGACCAATCAGCAGGCAGTGACTGCTGAAACTTGTAATTAATATAGCGTACGTTCCGCAAGAGCAAAAGCCGCGGAGGACAAGGTCAAGGGCGTCAGGATGACAGCAGAGCAAGAAAGAAGAAACCATCGATGCAAACATCTCTCCCGAAGCCACCTCAGAAAAATACACACGAACACTAATCAAACAAGAAGAGACTGTTAGAGAGAAACATACCGAAAACCTTAACTTGGACAGAAATGGACATCAATTATGAAGACTAGTAAATGCCATGGATAATGGAAGGCCCGTTAAAAAAAAAACCAGTGACACTTAAACAGGGAACATATAGCTTACAAGGAAAAGTTGCATATGCACTGATGGAGTATTATGCAACGGCAAACTACATTGATGTCACAGGAAAACAAGCAAATGCTATAAAATACAAACAGATATACAATAATAATAATAATAATAATGATAATAATAATAATAATAATAATAATAATAATAATAATAATAATAATAATTTTAAAAATAATAATTCTCGGCTAGTAACGGAATATATGATGGCACATTTAAATATGGAGTAACTGGCAATGAGAGGCCTCAAAAAGAAGAAATCTCATAATATGCTAACTGGACTATGTGCTAATAAACAAATTTTTAAAAACTTTTAGAACTGCTTAATTACAGCAAGAAGAGAGGAATAGTTCTGCAAAAAGAGGCTATATTAATACAGTTCTAAAGAATAATTTAGACCTACCGGGGCCAAAATGGCTATCGACGTATCATTCTACTCAGCTGTGTAGGAAAATTAATGGAACACATTAATAAATAGAGGCTAATGAGTAGTGTAGGGGGAGGAAAGCCAGTGGTTTTTTGTGGAGGTGGAGTCTTATAGATACCTCCACAAAGGGTGATAACTCATTTTGTTTAAGTAGGCGTGGTCCGAGTAGGTGCGGTCATGTGATCCATCAGAGTGGGTGTGGTCTAGTGACTCATCAGAGTAGGTACTATAACAGCATTTAAAATAACAAACAAACGAGTCAAGTAAGGTATATAATAATTTTTTTAATAAACTATGT